>VDFB02000002.1:114907654-115074295 GCA_007258455.2 Sequoia sempervirens
TATATTGGGGGGGAGTGGTCAGCGGCCTTTGTACCACCCCCGACCCCATGGTGGGTTGTACGCAGCCACCACAGGCTGCGCACAATAGCCAAGGATGCACACAGTAGCCGAGGCTGCTAGACGCAGCCATGTGGGGGTTGCGGCCTCCCCACACTATGGTACGTAGTACCACAGGCTACGGGTTGGCCTTTGTAAAAAGTTTAACTTTTTTTTTCAAATTCGATTTCATTTTAAATTTGTTTTTTATGTTATATTTAGTATATATATATATATTAATACTAATATTAATATATATATATATATGTCTATATATATATACTTACTGTTTTTAATTATAGAGATGCAAATGGGCAATTTTTATTAAATGATTTAAATGCATAATTTTTAATATATGTTTTATTATATTATATATACGTATATATATATATATGTGTGTGTGTATATTCGCATAAAAGCGTATATATATGTATATATATATAAAGGTGGTTATTTATGCTGAGATTATGGAATAATTAAATAAATTTGCAATGTTATAGTTTAATCGAGTAAATTAGAAATAAACTATGTGATTTAAATTAAGTTGAATATTCTTGAGTAAATTTATTTATTTATTTTCTTGGTGAAATTATTGTGTAATGAAATGTGTTATATGGTGTCGTTTTACGTAATTGTTTACTCTTGAAATTATTCGTTAAGTCAATTATGGTTTACTTTTAATTGGGATTTTGTATTGTGGGAAAGCCCTTGAGTTAGTTTATCCTTCTGTAGGGGCTTAAGTTGTTGGTTAGGGACTTCCAGAGGTGGGGAAATGATGTTTTATATTTGATCTTTTAAATTGATAATTGTCCCTATTCTTGGCTATAGTTGTGACTTGAGTTTACACATAGGTTGTACCATTTTTATGGGTGTTGTTTCATATGATTTTGGAGATTTGGTTTTTCCTCGCGAATGTTCCATTTGTGGTTCAGTGTTCTTGTTGGTACAATCCCTTGGTATTGGATTTTATGTTTTGGGTTTCTAGGGAGAGTGGCTCTACGTGGGTGTTGGCACACAAATGGGTTGTCAGGATAACCCACGTTAGAGTTAGAGTAATAAGTGATAACCTAATTAATTAATTAGGGGGTGGGTAGTAAAACATTAATAAGATAATTATGGATGCCTCGTCCACCTGTTAGGGATTTCGTAGACTAAAGGTGGGCTGAAAAGGCCGTGGTTGGCAAGATCGTTGCCTCGTCTTCAAAAGAGGTTAAGGGTTCCGCATGAGTCACCCTATGGAGCAACACCTTGAGATAGGCAGTCAGGATAACCATAGATGGAGGTGGCACCTTGTGATAGGTTGTCTAGATAATCCATGTAAGGTCATGCGATGACACTCTCCTCTAGCATTCCCTTTG
This sequence comes from Sequoia sempervirens, assembly GCA_007258455.2. Taxonomy (NCBI): domain Eukaryota; kingdom Viridiplantae; phylum Streptophyta; class Pinopsida; order Cupressales; family Cupressaceae; genus Sequoia; species Sequoia sempervirens. Next base: position 114,909,049 of record VDFB02000002.1, read on the forward strand.
AGTTATTTTATTGAAATCCTCTTGAAGTGGTCTATTGTTACGTTGTTGGTGATTTATTGTTGTTATGTTATGTTATTTTTGTGTTCTCTTTCTTTTTGTGTTTGGAGTAGTCTTGTCTTACTGTTTGGATGTGTTTGGTCGGGGATCCTTCCTTATTTACTCCTAGCATGGGGGTGGTCGGGTGGAACGTACTATGCACCCCGTTGGGTCCCCTTTGATGCAATTGTACCTGTTAAAATAAATATTCGAACAGCTCCCTTCGGGTTTCTTTTTGTGAATGTGTGTGCGTCGGCCTGTGAGTCGCCGAGTTCGGTCGGCTTTCCATCGAGTTTTGATCTCCCGCTGTATGCATCCTCTCTTCGTAGCTTCGGGTAGCGGCTTCCCTTTCGGGTCCTGAGAGGCTGCGCTGGGCGTCCACGTGTCTCGCTTGCGGAGATTCTTATTTCTTTTTGCCTTGAAGTTTCTTCGAGTTGCGAAAGCCTTCTGCTGGGGGCATCACTTCTAAAGATTGTCAGAAGGACCCACCTCTTTCTACGTGGCGACATATCGCAAGCTTTTCATGCAGAGATAAAATAAGTAGCTGCGGGCTGTGAAATGCTTTTGCAGACCTTCTTTTATTTTGGCAGGACCTACCTTCTGCCAGTTGGCTGCTATTCACAGTCTTTTAACACGGCAGGGTGGTGAACAACCGCAGGCTGCGAAACGCTGCCATGCGTCTTTCGCACCCGGTTGATTCAACTTTCTCTCCTCATCAAGAAGAACCTCAGCTCATTGGACACTTGTTGCATCTTCGCATTCTCTTGGCAGTAAGGAGAGAGTTTTTCATTCGGGCAGTGACAGGATGCCACGTACCTTATAACTGATCCTTGAGGCAGGCGATAGGCTGGCTGGCGAGATTATGTTATTGGATGCTACTCTTCATATTTTTTCAAAGCGGTGGATGACACTTGTCGCCTCGGGTATGGCTGGGACCACTGCCATCATTACAAAGGGCGCGCCTGCAACTGAATGACCAGATACTGTGTTCTAGCTCATTGCTGTTGTAACGGCATTGGGAATCTTTCGATTCTGGCATCATTGCAGGGGATTGTGGGATCTTTTCTATTACAGCTTTCCAAAGCGGTGGGAGTTTTCTCTCCAGCTATATATATACTCTCTCTATCAACTAGAAAGAGACGGTCCAACAGTAAATAGATCCAAGAGATTTAAGAAAAAGGATACTGGTTTTAGTAAGAGACACCAAGCCTCTTTTACATGTTTATTTGCAAGAAACTTTCAGACTGTGCCCACTGTTCGGCCTTTCTATTTTCATGTTTTGATCAAACTGTAAACTGTGCCTTTTATTGTCTTAAGCATTTCATTTGACAAGACTTCCATATATTGAATACAAGTTTGCTTATCTAAATCATGTCTAAATGACTCTTCTTAGTAGTAAGGATGTATGCGATATTATTTTATGTCAATAAATGAACTGTTTATGCTATAGCTTTAAGTTTTTGACGTTTTGGAACGTGACAACACCATTCAGGCCCTTAAGTCTATGATTTATCGTGCCCATCAGCAAACTTTGGCGCATCGCCTTAGATTAGATTTTGCTTCATTATATCTATTTCCTTTTCCCTTTCCAAAAAATCATTATAGAAGAAGTCAGCTTCTTTAAAAATTTAGAGGTTACTCAGTTTGGCTCAAAGGGGTCCTCCTTGAATTGAGTTTCCCATAAGGCACTGTTTCCTCGTCAATTTTTGACATCAACAGTTTGTCCTTTTTTCTGGCACGCCTGGTGGGACCCGAACTAATGAAATTGCCTTATAGAGGGGTGTATGAGCCATCGGCCTGTAACTAGATCCCAGACTGCAAATAACCCAGGTTTACTAATACCTCCACTAGGGACGGTCCAGGCCACAAATCAGTTAGTAACCGTTCCATTCCCACCGCCCCTTCCTCTCACCATGTTGTCGGCCGCGAATAGAAACTATGTAGCATGGGATGCTGAAAGTCCCCTGGTAGCTCCAATAGCGCCTGTTGTTTGGGGCGCTATCCCGGTTTCGGCCCTGAAAGCTCTTCCTAAATTTTTCGGGGACAACACAAAAACGCCAGCAGAACATTTGCAGGATGTAGCGGATGTATGTCTGGTACACGGTATTACAGCGCAGAATGTAGCCCTGAGGCTCCTCGCTGCGTCCTTCAAAGGCAAGGCCTTGGATTGGTACCGGACGCTGAATCCGAATTCAATTCGCACTTGGGATGACCTCGGAGATCCATTCTATGAAAGGTTCTCAAATGACAGAGATCGTTCTTCGTTATATTATCAGCTATCCGTCATAAGACGAGTGCCCCAGGAGGCCCTGACAGATTTTAATGCCCGATTTCACTCAAATTGGCAGAGGATTCCTGTGATTATCCGCCCGACTCCAGAACTGGCATTCATATTTTATCTAAAGTCCATTAACCTCGACATTTCTGTAATGATCAAGTCTTTGGGAGGAGCCACTTTACCAGATGTTTATGCTACCGCTATCAAAGCGGAGAATCATTTAATAGATTGCGGGAAATTGCCTCCTCGACCTATTGTGCTGATATTTCCTGAGATATCGACCTCTGCACAAGAAGCCGCATCGACCAGTGCGCCAGCAACTCCCCAGTCGATGTACTCATATGCAGCTGCTCCTGAAAACTTGGCGTCCACATCGGGTTCTCCCAAGGATGAAATGAGCAACCTCAAGTAGATGTTGTGAACTATGGCGAATGATATAACAACTCTCAAGCAGAACCAAGCAACGCCTCCACAGTCCGCATATCAAAACTATCAAGGTGGGTGGTCTACTTATCAGCAAAATCAATATCAAAGTGCGCATCGCACTAATCCATCAGCGCCGACTACCAACCAAATAGTCCTGGTGCCTACGCCCCTGACAGGTGCGTCGCCAAGCTCAAGTAGAGAATTAACCGCAAGACAAAATAATCTTATTGATGACATCAAACCATGGTGTTTCCCCTACAACGATGCGCATATGCCCCGAAATTGTCCGCGTGGCAACTTACAACAGAAGGTGGCAGAACAATGTAATCAAGATACTGCTATAGAAAATGGAGAATACATATATGCCTTGGCAATGGAGAATGCGGTCCTTACCGCGCAAATGCAAGGAATGTCCTTAGAGCAAGAGTCTGATATTGTGCCTGATCATGCGCTCTTCTCATGGATGGAAGATGAGGAAATGGTGTTTGCCAATGACACGTCCACAGCCGAAACGCCGCAGGTACAGTCTGACTATAACACACGCTCAAAGAGAAGATTCACCGGTGAGCCTGTTGTTTCATTTTCGGACAGCCCGCAATGCAAAGGAGTGTCCGATCAAATTCCCAGCACTTCGACCGTCTCTTCGCCTTCTCAACCACGGAAGGAGATTATTATAACAAAAGAAAAGGAGCAGAAATCTCTGAGCTCATCACCTTTTAATGTGGTGGAGCAATTGAAGAAATCATCTGCTAATGTGTCCTTATGGGACATGCTAGCTATCCCGGAACAGAAAACTATGCTACAAAAGGTGCTTCAATAAGAGATCAACTCTACACCAACTGAGTCGTCTCCCAGTACGGAGGGGTTTATCAAATGCCACTAGCTAAAATTCTTGCAGACAAAAAGATGGCGAAGGAATCCCATGCGAAAGGTGGAGGTAGGCCAAAACCTAAACCCTTCTTCCTGACTCTCATTATAGGGGAAAAGCTATTACACAATGCCATGATTGATTCTGGCGCTAGTACAACGGTTATGCCAAAACTGATAGCCGAAGCCTTGGGGCTCAGCTACGAACCTATGAAGAAGGGGGTGATGCAGCTAGATGGAAATAAAGTTGATACGGTGGGTGTCATCAAAGCGCTTCCGTTAACTCTATTTGCCTGCCCAAGTATCACAGTCCCGCAAGATACTGTAATCATAGATGTTCCTCCTATGTTCGGTCTCTGTCTATCTCGAGAATTTACTTCAAAGGTGGGCGGATATTTTTCTTTAGATTGGTCACATCTAATACTTAGGACCAAGCATGGTGCGAAAATGAAGATAGAATCAGAGGCTCTACATTCCGAAGATGTGGCAGATGAGGCCTTGATCAATTTTGAGGCCGCACATACCTCCATCACCAAGCAGGACATGTACAATGTCAAACTGCTAGAGGAAGAGGAGGTGAGCGGAGACCGAAATGATAAGGAAGATGCTCTATTGAGTGAACACATAAACAATGATCCTTTCGGGAATTAGCATGCTACCGGATTGGGCACATATGTGATTTATGATGAAGACCAAATTCTTCCGAAGGTTGTCAAAGAATCCAACGATAACCAAGCAAATGAGCTGTGGACGTTGTATTTTGACGGAGCAAGGAGCAAAGTTGGAGCTGGAGCCGGGTATGTCTAATATCCCCACATAATGAAAAGTTGTTGAGGTCTTTCCGATTCCAATTCGCCTGTTCAAACAACGAAGCTGAATATGAAGGGTTAGTCCAAGGCTTAAGTCTAGCGGAACAGATGGGTATTAAGCAATTGATTATGTTTGGAGATTCTGAACTAGTAGTTAATCAAGTCCGAGGAATCTCCGTAGCGAAGAATGTCTGAATGAGATCCTATCGGCATCAAATCTGGGACCTGATTGAAGGATTTGAAGCTTTCAACATCCTGATCGTTCCTCGAATGCAGAATAGCGATGCAGATCGCATGGCGGTGATCGGTGCTCAGTTTGATCCTATCTCTGACTTGCTTCGGAACAAATATTCAGTACGAATGCTTGTTCGACCAGCGATTCCCGACAATGATCAGAGTTGGCAAGTCTTTGAGAGCGATGAGCACATCGCCTCGTTTATCCAACACTCGAGAGAATTCGCTGATCAACTTCAACCAAAGATCGCCGAGGCCTATGAAGGACAAATTATGCAGCTCAGGTCAAATAAACTTCCAAAAGGGTTAGTTACTCTCGAGAATTTTTTTGATTGTAATGATGCCCGAAATGATAAGAGGAAGTTTGTGGCAGAAAAAAGTGATTATGAAAACCTTCGGGTCTCCGATGACAGGAATCTCCCGGTCGGAAAAGATGTCCCACAACGAGATAGAGAAAGGCTTATCAGTTTCTGCGAAAAATATGGAGTAGTGGCCTAGTCCTATGATGATCTAGAGGGTTACGATCCTGGCCAGTCAACCCTAAAGTTGAGGCCCTAATGGCACAAGAGCTAACCAAGCTCATTGATTCACGTATTGTCTTCCCAATCAAACATAGTACTTGGGTATCAAATCTGGTACCAGTCTGAAAGAAGAATGGTGATATCCGCTTATGCGTGGACTTCCGAGACCTCAACAAAGCATCTCTGAAGGATCACTATCCATTGCCTTCTATGGAGTCAATCCACCAAACTGTCGTAGGATCAGTTTTGTTCTCTTTGCTGGATGGATTCTCTGGCTATAACCAGATTCGAGTTAAAGAAGAAGACCAGCACAAGACTACGTTCACCACCAAGTGGGGAACATTTGCATATGCTAAAATTCCCTTTGGTTTATCCAATCCAGGGGCAGCTTTCTAGCGAGCTATGGACATCGCATTCAGCGAACTGATCAATAAGTTTATTCTAATCTATTTGGATGACCTTACTGTGTTCTCTAAATCTAAAGATGATCATTTTGATCATTTGGAATTAGTTTTTTAAAAATTCCAGGAGTTCGGGGTTTCCTTAAATCCAAAGAAATGTGTTTTCGGAGTACCGCAGGGTAAGCTGTTAGGGCATGTTGTGTCTAAAGAAGGTATTTCAATTGACCCCAAACGAGTAAGGGCTATCAAGGAGCTTCCCCTTCCGGTAAATAAGAAAGGTGTCCAGTCTTTTCTCGGCAAGGTAAATTTTGTCAGCAAATTTATTTTCGATTTTGCGGGAATGATTAGGCCGATCACTCTAATGCTGAAAAAAGATGAAACTTTCAAATAGACAACAGAAGCTCGAGAGGCTTTCGAAAAGGTCAAGGAAGCGATCTCCACAGCCCCGGTGTTGATTAATCCAGATCAATGCAAAGATTTTATAATGTATGCCTTTAGTAGCAAGTCCAATATCGCTACTGTCCTGACTCAAAGGGATAGCGAAGGAAAGGGAGAGCATCCAGTGGCGTTCTATTCCCGAACCCTAAAAGAATATGAGGCGAATTATAACTTCGTTGAAAGACAGGCCTTTGCAATAGTAAAGGGACTTAAAAAGTTCCGCCATCTAATTTCCTGTAACAAAGTTTTGGTATATGTCGCACATTCTAGTGTGCGGGAATATATTATGGAAGGAGAGATTACAGAAAAAAGGGCTAATTGGATTACCAAGATCCTGGAGTATGACATCGAGGTCAGGCCTACTAAGACTGTTAAAGGAAGAGGATTGTGTGAGTATTTGGCACAGAATGAGGAGGTACCTGCCAAGGAGGAACAGCCAGAACTTGTCATGATAAATGAATCAGGATTGGAAGACGATTGGCTGAAAAATAGAATGAACTTCATGCAAACCGGAAGGTATCCGCCAGGCCTCTCATCCCAAAAAGAAGGTATTACCGGCTTCAGAATTGCGGATATACGATGATAGAAGGACTTCTGTTCAAAAGAAATTTCAATGGTGTGCTCCTGCAATGCGTTACTTCAGGGGAGGCGTAGACAATCCTCGACGCATTTCACAATAGTGACGAAGGTGGACATCTCTCCGCTAAAACTACTGCCATCAAGGTCCTGCGAGCTGGATATTACTGGCCTACACTTTTCATTAATTCCTACTCTCTGGTAAGGGCTTGTAAAAAATGTCAGTTCTTCTCTGACAGAAGGAAAAATTCAACGATGCCCCTCAAACCTATTGTGGCAGATGAACCATTTGCGCAATGGGGCCTGGACTTCATCGAAATGATCAATCCGGTTTCTAGTGCCGGACATAAGTGGATTTTAACAGCTACTGACTACTTCACAAGGTGGGCGGAAGTTGTTCCCCTTAAGGGGGCAACAGAAACAGAGATTGTAGACTTCCTTGAAGCACTGGTGACAAGGTTTGGCCCTCCGAAGATAATCATTTCAGACAACGCCAGAGCATTTCTAGGTACAAAGGTATGTCACTTTGCATTAAAAAATGGCATATTCCTTAAAACATCATCAAACTATTATCCACAGGGAAATGGCCTAGCCGAGTCGACAAACAAAAGCTTAGTCCGACTCCTTAAAAAGGTTGGCTCAGAGCACCAAAGGGAATGGCATAAAAATCTCTGAAAAGCGCTCTGGGCCAACCACATAACTCCTAAGCAAGTCCTCAAGACTTTGCCCTATGAACTGGTATATGGGAAGGATGCGTTGTTACCTATCTCCATAGAGATCCCAGCAATACAATTACTAAAATCCCTTGAGATAGAACAAAATGGAGCCATGGAGGTTCAGCTCGCCGAACTGTTGGAAGTACAAGAAAAAAGGGAGAATTCCCTAATAGCAATGACAAGCTGTTAACAGGTGGTCAAACGATGGTTTGACAAGAAGGCTTCCGACCAAGGTCTGAAAAGTGGAGACTTAGTGCTAAAATATGACAGCAGGGCTGCAAAGCCAGGTCGGCACGGTAAATTTGATGGCCTATGGGAAGGACCCTTCAAAATTATTCAGCCCAGGCAACACAACGCTTTTGAGCTGGAAAATATGGAACAAGAAGCGTTAGGAATCCCAGTCAATGGGATTCATCTTAAGTTGTTTCATTAGACATTATGCTCTACCTTGTACAGTTGTAAATAACGCTTTTGTTTCCTTTCCTGTGTGTGGCATGTTCTTTGTCTAAAATTAGTTGTCTTTCTACACATTTGCTCATCGTCGTTGGCAAGTAAAACACCGGAGTTGCTTTACACAAAATACACTCATGCATGGAGAAATAGCATACAAAACTAGCAAACCTAGAAAATTTTAAACACAGACAAAAAAAGAGCATGGATTTTCCTTAAAACGAGAAGTATATATTTATATATATGTTCTTTAGTTACAAAATGGCTGGGAGACCGATTTATAAAATGTACAAGTATCTGGGTACATTATATATACGATAGCCTTTTATCAGGCTCATCTAAAATAGGAAAGTTACATGTTGAGCAAGCAGGCAGGGGAGTTATCTATCCAAATGAATGGTTGGCAGCAACTAACGCATTCACTGCAGCGTCCACTTCTTCCTCATCCACGAGCTCGTCGGCGGCATTGGTAGCATCATTTGGCACAACCGACAGTGGCAGTGGGAACACCAGGTTCCTAAAGTTAGTGTACCAGCCTACGTCGTAGAAAGGTATCACGTTGTAGCTCCGAAACAGGAAGTGAAGGGCCTGAGTAACCCTCTGCTGGTGCTGGTCACGGGTCTGCAGGCGGAATCCACTAAGAAATGGCAGTCAAACGACAACAACTTCTTCTTCGATAAAGCGAAGCAGGTCGCTAGCTGATTGGCAGGCCTATCCCATATGCAACATGTGCAACGACCTCACCAAGCCCATTCAGGTATTTCTTCAGGAAGATTTCCTTCACCAGCCTCAGGATAAGTGGTTGGGGAACGCTGATGTCTAGCATGGACGCTACAAAGTGTGAACATATGTCGGTATTCACCCTATACTTATCCTCATATTCTACGCAATCCTTTCCTAGGACCCACTTAATGGCTACTAGAACTAGCGAATGCTTGTTCTTCGTCATCCTTTTCAGCCTTCTAGTGGAGATCTCACCTAAGAATGTCGTCTGTGATTTAAACGAGGTTAGGCGAATTGGGGTATCCATTCATCCTGACACTGTCCTTAAGTCTCCTAAGATAATGCCGAATTTTCTCACCACCTAACTTATGAAAGGACTTGCTTAGCAATCTGCTACTGACCTATCACCTCTTAAACGCTAAGTATGTTTGCTCGCTATCTACTGGCCTATTTATAGAAAAATTGACAAGACATATGCCAATCTGCCTCTAAGGAACGTGATGTATGTTGGATGCCATCTCGAAGGCCGAGTCTGTGTTTGTTCACATTTTGGGCTGGTACATGCATGATAGCACGACTCAAGGCGTGCTTAACTGAATGAAGTTAATTAATTAGTTTTAAAAAGGTGGCACTTGTTGGTGAAAGGATGTATGGCCGTAGGCTATTGTGTCATATCTCAAGCGCATCCCAGAGCCCAAGGCGATACTTGTATCTTTTTTAGGCGGTGATCGTTTGTTTGGCGTAATCATTCCAGTCGAGATATTAATTGCCAGCGCATGTTAACGCAGGGTTGGAAGGCCAGTTGCAAGCTCAATTTCCAAGAAAATCAAGGCGTATCACACGATCTCTTAAAAGAAATGATGAAATTCAGTCGCCTCGAAATAACAATCAGTTCATCTTGCACGAGTTATAGGATTAACGGTACATGCCGAATTAAATGCAAAAAGCTTGCTTTCGCCTACCACCTTGGGGAAGGTTGCTATTATTGCAACAAAAAGACTTAAATATTTCAAAGGCTTTTACAAGCGCAGGGAAGTGCAAAATATTTTCGGTCTGTCTATCTAGAGCAAGCAAATTCACAGGCCAAGAGCTTACAAATTCTGCAAAGAAAGAAAAATGTTGGAATCTTCAGCTCAGCAAATACAGGAAGAGATTAGCCAAGAACTATTCGTGGCTATTCGTTCTTCGGCCGAGGTATACGTGTACGAGGATGTAGCATATGCCACGCCTAGTATACCCGCAAAGACGAGAAGAGCCCACACGGAGGAGCTGGATAGACCCAAGGAATGGAGTAACCAGAAAAAGGTTAAAGAAAAATGGGATAATAACTACGACCCAAAGCTTGCAAAGAACCCTAAATCTCTCAGAGAGGCAGCTTGTGCAAGGTTATCAGCAGCAAAGGCAGACCAATCCACGGCGGGTAGAGTCTGGTATAGCGGTCTCCCACAATACATGGTCCCATTGGTGCACTATTGCCCAGAGGTGGTCGACGCGACTTTTCAGCACTATAATCCAGATACCCACTGCATTGAAGGTCACAATTTAAGGGTTCAAATCAGCCCAGAAGCTATCTGGCACATATTATGTATCTCAGATCCAAGCAGAAGGAAGGAGACTATCGAACCTTTTCGCCCAAGCAAGGGGGAGAAAATATGGAAGAAAATGAAAACCGGCTCCGATTTCTTGTTAGAGGAGACTAATAAAAAAGGTATCGCGTCCGCTAAGGCACCAAGTATCCCTTTATCGCGTGGTTCATTCCGCGAGGATCTTTAGGACCCCATATCCATGCTGGCATTTGTTTGCGGCTGAGACTCCGATGAGAAGATCGAGGCTTTTCAGCTGGGCCCTGCAATACAGTTTCGCAAGCAACATGAACTCTTATAGTATGATTTTGTTGAGTTCATGGTTGAAGAAATGATACATCAAATGGAGAATTATCAGGCGGAAAAGAAGTTTAGATTTCTTTCCTACCTGGTCCACATGTTCCTACATCAGAATCCGGATTTCTTCGCCCGATTTCTTCCGCTATCAATTTTTTATGAACAAAATAAAAGAAAGTCGATGTCTACATGGACACCTTTCATTTCCGCAACATATGACTATTATGCCTTCGCGGACTATTTCATAGCCCCGGTTTTGAATGATTTGATCGGAGAAGGTGATATTGTCCGGCTCACCACGGAGCAGACTGGATTTATGCAAGGCTACACCCCTGCTTGTGACTAGTTCTTAGGCAAGAATTTCACAATGCTCTGAATGCAGGGTTTTACTGGCAAACATTTTCTGCTCCCGGCTTGTGTCACCGATAGAGTGCTCGCGCTGAAGGTTTTTCGACAGGTGTGTGTCATTGATTTCACCTTCTGTAGCAGCGAAAGTGTCAAGAAGAAGGGATTCTTCACTTGCCCGAAAAGTTTCAAGTCAATAACGCTGGTTAAAAAACAATCGCACAAGTTATTAGAGGAGAAGCTGGCACATCTAGGGTTGGTACTGGTAAATGATAAGTGGGAGTACAACCCTTTCAATGACCTTCCAGAGCCACATATGAAGGTTACCCATGTTCCCCGACCATACTAGGAGAAGCGGGTTAATACGCGGACTGATAGAGAGGAAGATTTTGTTGAATTAGCGCAAATCCCTACACCGGATACCAGAGGTCCATGGTACAAGTTCTACTTTCCTGTGGTCGTGGCCAGGGATAATCTTCTGATGGAGCGCAGCATGTATAACAAGTTGAAGAGGGGCGAAGAATGGAGTGATGAAAAGATAAGGGCTTTTTGGAAATAGCGCAGTTGGATGCTCCTTATAATCAATTGAAGGACAACCAGGAATTTGATAGATGGTGGAATGAAGACCAGCCCAGCCCGAACTCTAGTGCTGACATGAGCGAAGAGGGAGAGGGATCCGAGGAGCATGAAGAAGAAGCGGCGGTATTATCCTTTTCGGCGCAAAAGGGTGAGGCTTCCAAGCAGACCGCCTATGTGGCCACTAATGTACGTTTTAATATATAAAGGGGCTCGCTTACACGCACTTGGGCCGCTAAACTGGCCCGGCTAACGCCTCATTAGAAGGATCTGACTGCCGAAGTTAGTGAGGGTCCGCCTGCAAAAAGGCAGCGCACGGAAAGTATTATCGGAGGTGTTTTGCAAGAACCCGTCGGAGGAGAAGTGCCCGTTGCTAGCCAAATGTCGGAGTTTTCGGGAGAGTCACGAACGATCCTAGAACCACCGCCGACCAGTCAACAGGTACATTTCACTCATTCTCTTCCATCTCATTCCTTCGTATCCGCCCCTGCTCCATTGGAAACTCCTGCCATAAGCCCGAGCCCTCCACCTTTTGCTTCTGGTCCAGCTCATTCGGTCAGATTTTCCCAGTTTTCACAATCCCAACCGTTTATAATTACTCCTCTGAGTATGCTCACGCCTACTGCTGTCGCTCAGTCTTTCCTCACCTCACTTTCAGAAAATGTTCCCCCTGTCGGCCCCCATTCTTTTTCCGCTATGCTTACTGATCTTGTTCCATTGCAACAAGCTGATACCCAGTCAGCAACTATCCTTCCCCGGCCAATTAGTCTTACGACTGAATCTCCGATTCAGCTGCTACAAATGTCTAGCCCTGTTGATAGTTCTCAGGCCAAGCTATGGAACGTGCCACACTTTTCTCCGCAAACTGTCACTCTCCAGAAGAAGCAAATGCGTGCGCCTGTGAAAATTACCTATCCCTATGCCCTGCCTTCTGGTGTTCCTTTCACAGGTGGGCTAGTATGATCACTAGCCGAATTCATAGCACAGATAGATTGTGGAAAGGAAGCGCGCGCAAATAGAATGAGGCGACGCAAGGCAAAGGATGACAATGCTCCCGCCGAGCCAAGAGTACAAGCTTCATATGATGAGGCCTGGCAAGAATTAAAATTTGCAACCATGTACCCAAGGATAAGCAAACCTCAGGGAGAAATGCAGCTCGAAGATTATGAGATCTACGCTGTCGGACTCGACATGAAGGTAGCCCGGCCGCAAGATAAAGTCAAAATCATGGAGGAGACGCAACAGGTGGTCACTTCCGACTTCCTCAAAACTGGCCGCCAATTAAAGAAGAAAGATGAGCAACTCAGGGAAGCCAAGGAAAGGGTGAGCTTTCTAGAGACAAAGGAGAAATCCTTGGAGGCAAATATCGCCCAAATGACTGAAAGGGCGCTAACAGCAGAGAATGAGAGAAACAGGCTTCAGGGCGAAATTGCGAAAGCCCAGGTTGCCAACCCAGGCTTAGTAAAAGAATTGCAAAGCCAGAACCAAGCAGCGCAGCAGAGCCTACGATCAAAAGAGGAAGAGTTCGAACGTATCCGCCTTGAATACAGTCAGGGGATGGCACAAAAGGGTGAGGAGTTGGAGCGCCTACAAGAGCAGTATCAGCAAAAGGTACAGGAGAAAGAGGTCGAATTCAAAATCCTGAAGGCTAAGCTAGAGGAGGAGCTCCGAGAGACAAAGGCTTCTCTGGAAGAGAAATCAGCTAACCACTCCTGAGCTGAACAAAATTGGAATAAAAAAATGAACAGCTATGCGGAGCAGTTAACATCCGAGAAAAAGAAGAAGGCAGAATTAGTTGAGGCCCTCATTTCAAGAGACGCGGAGATTTCTTCACTTAAAGCCTCTCTGTTACCTGCCCTTGCCCAACCTGATGTCATCCCGTTGGTTAGGCAATTATACATTTCTCATTGGGAGAAAGTCAAGACCTTCTGCCTAACACTGCAGCCTACCCTCTGATTCATCGACAAGGCATCAAGACTCGATCAAGAAGCTCACGACACAATGGAGCAGTTCCCGTGTTTCATCCTGGAAAGGGTTCCTGAGGCAAGGGACTTGCTCAAAAAGCTATACTCCGTCTCGGACGAAATCCTTGCTAAGGCAGGTATCAAAGATCGGGACATTGCTACTCAAACAGCAAATAAATTTATTCATTGTCACTCTGCTTTCCAGCGCACTAAGGCAGCGGTGGATTTTCTAAGCAAGGCGCTTAACGGCATACGGGGAAGTTTCTCTGAGTTAGGCAAGCTGGGGCTGCCATCCCCATTCCTCGCGGATGGCTCCATTGCCACAACTACACAGATTGCAGAGGCTATTGAGCAGAAGGAGAACGACCCGGAGGCATTCAGGGAATTCGGCAGCTCCCCAACGGCAGCCGACATTGAGGCAATCATTCATCCGCTCTCACAACTGATTTTCCATATCCAAGCACGCGATGGCCTACCTGAGGTGTTGTCTCACAAGGAAGCTATTGACCTCCGCGGGGCACAAGAAAATTTGCGCAGCATGGCGAAGCCGTCCGAAAGTGAATGGTCGCCCTTGCAAGCTGCTCTTTCCAAACTCTGACTCCATTCGCCCTATGGATGAAGCTCTGGTTTGCAGAACCAGAGATTTTTTGGGTTCTCCGTTCCTTATCCGAAACGCCCCTGATAGTCACCAAAAGCTGTTAAAATAAATATTCGAACAGCTCCCTTCGGGTTTCTTTTTGTGAATGTGTGTGCACCGGCCTGTGAGTCGTCGAGTTCAGTCGGCTTTCCATCGAGTTTTGATCTTAAGCTGTACGCATCCTCTCTTCGCAGCTTCGGGTAGCGGCTTCCCTTTCGGGTCCTGAGAGGCTGCGCTGGGCGTCCACGTGTCTCACTTGCGGAGATTCTTATTTCTTTTTGCCTTGAAGTCTCTTCGAGTTGCGAACCTTCTGCCGGGGGCATCACTTCTAAAGATTGTCAGAAGGACCCACATCTTGCTACGTGGCGGCATATCGCAAGCTTTTCATGCAGAGATGAAATAAGTAGCTGCGGGCTGCGAAATGCTTCCGCAGGCCTTCTTTTATTTTGGCAGGACCTACCTTCTGCCAGGTGGCAGCCGTTCGCAGTCTTTTAACACAGCAGGGTGGTGAACAACCGTGGGCTGCGAAACGCTGCCACGCGTCTTTCACACCCCGTTGATGCGGCTTTCTCTCCTCATCAAGAAGGACCTCAGTTCATTGGACACTTGTTGCATCTTCGCAATCTCTCGGCAGCAAGGAGAGAGTTTTTCATTCGGGCAGCGACATGATGCCACGTACCTTATAACTGATCCTTGAGGCGGGCGATAGGCTGGCTGGCGAGATTATGTTATTGGATGCTACTCTTCATGTTTTTTCAAAGCGGTGGATGACACTTATCGCCTCGGGTATGGCTGGGACCACTGCCATCATTACAAAGGGCGCGCCTGCAACTGAATGACCAGATGTTGTGTTCTAGCTCATTGTTGTTGTAACAGCATTGGGAATCTTCCGATTCTGGCATCATTGCAGGGGATTGTGGGATTTTTTTTGTTACAGCTTTCCAAAGCGGTGGGAGTTTTCTCTTTAGCTATATATACTCTCTCTGTCAACCAAAAAGAGACGGTCCAATAGTAAATAGATCCAAGAGCTTTAAGAAAAAGGATACTGGTTTTAGTAAGAGACACCAGGCCTCTTTTACATGTTTATTTGCAAGAAACTTTCAGACTATGCCCACTGTTCGGCCTTTCTGTTTTTCATGTTTTGATCAAACTGTAAACTGTGCCTTTTATTGTCTTAAGCATTTCATTTGACAAGACTTCTATATATTGAATACAAGTTTGCTTATCTAAATCATGTCTAAATGACTCTTCTTAGTAGTAAGGATGTATGCGATATTATTTTATGTGAATAAATGAACTGTTTATGCTATAGCTTTAAGTTTCCAACGTTTTGGAACGTGACAACACCATTCAGGCCCTTAAATCTATGATTTATCATGCCCATCAGCAAACTTTGGCGCATCGCCTTAGATTAGATTTTGCTTCATTATATCTGTTTCCTTTTCCCTTTCCAAAAAACCATTATAGAAGAAGTCGGCTTCTTTAAAAATCCGGAGGTTACTCAGTTTGGCGTAAAGGGGTCCCCCTTGAACTAAGTTTCCCATAAGGCACTGTTACCTCGTCAATTTTTGGCGTCAACAGTACCATTTAGTGTAGAGTTTTGTAGATGCAGTTTGATCTAGGGTTAATATGTTACCAGATGTATATTTGTACTCCATATGTATTCTATGTATTGATGTATCACTCCCACATGCGTTGGGAAGACTTATAATGTAATTTTGTATATGTGTTCATTAAGATGTACTATCAGACTAATTTAATGTATTATCATACCATGTAAATCATTCTTGAACTACCATATGTAAATATTTTTAATGTTATGTTGTATCTGTGGAAATATGTACTTAATACCTTCATGATTAATTCATTGTAATTTGCATTTATGGTTTTATATGGTTTGTTCATATCTTTTTGGTTATCGCAAATTTATGTTTAAATGATGATGTGTGAGTGAATGGATTATGTAATTGGAAGTTTAATGTTCATATATTAACTTTGTTATGGGATAGTTTAGTAATGTCACCTCGTGTACCCCAAGGGACTTTGATGTGCAACTTGCAACATTGGTTTTGTTGGAAAACTTAAAGTGCATTCCTTATGTTTAAAAAAAAAATGTTGTGTTTTTAGTTGTTCCTTTGGGGTTTGCACGACGGGGCGTTACATCATTTAGAAAATGAATGAATAAAGATTAAAGACTATTGCATTAATCAAGGAACTCAATGAAATAGTCAATATTCACTTGTCATAATTGATAGTTGTTCTCTAGGAAGTTTAACATATAGTCCTATCTCTTGTAGAGATTTCTAGATCACTTTTTATGGAGAGATTCATATAATATCATAGTTTATGTGTAGTTCACTAGCAAGAGATGTATTATTAGGATATTTTGTACAAATAGATAAAGAGTAGATATAAGAATATTTTAATTTCTTAGGTTTCAAAATACACCTAAATTTTAGGGTTTTAATTACAAGAATACAAACTAGGGTTTCAATATTCATATTCTAGGGTTTCAAAATACATGTAAATTAGGGTTTCAATAATAATAACGAAAATTAGGGTTTCAATATTCATATTCTAAGGTTTTAGAATACACGTAAATTTTAGGATTTTAATTACAAGAATGAAAATTAGGGTTTCAATATTTATATTATAAGGTTTCAAAAAACATGGAAGTTCAACTACAAGAATGAAAATTAGGGTTTCAATATTAATATTCTAGGGTTTCAAAATACACAAATTTTAGGGTTTCAATTACACAAATGGAAGTTAAGGTTTCAATATTCATATTCTAGGGTTTCAAAATACATGTAAAATTGGGTTTCAATTACATGAGTAGAAATTAATGTTTCAATATTCATATTCTAGTGTTTCAAAAACATGTAAATTAGGGTTTCAATTACATGCCAAAATGGAAATGACAAACAAAAATGAAGAAATTACATGCCAAAAATGGGCATGTGTTAAAAATGATATAAAACACTTATAGAAGAGGTCAATCAACTGACTATCCACTATGGATACCTTTGTTTGAAGCCATTTGTCAAACTGGGGGGTCTTTACCATCTCTTTGTTTGTTGCAAGTGCAAAAATCACATGTCTACCATTTTTGTAGTAGGTGGGTCGAGAAAATAAATAAAAAATGACAATTTTCAGTTAATATACCTTTTAAAAAAATACTTTTGAGCAAAGATGACCTTCACTTGAAGGGGTATTATTTTATTGTTTTTATCGATATACAAAAACCTTCAAATGAAGACGACCTTCAGTCAAAGGTCCACCTTTGTTCAAAGGTGTCTACACTAGATTCATTGAATGAAGGACCTTCACTTGAAGAAGTAGATCTTTGAATGAAGATAGTTGAATTTTTTTCCCACCCACTTTCAAAAATTTGATGTCCCAAGTTTGGGACCGAGTATTGTGGGATGACCCATATAATATCTTTATATTATTTACATATTTAAATTTTAATATATTTAGATTATTAGGGGATCATCATGGTTTTAATTCCTTATTTTTCCTCTCTCATGGACATAGGTGTAGGCTTGGTCATAATCAACTTATAGAAGAGATCAAGAATCCTATTCTTAAGGTTCCAAGAATTGTGAAGCCTACAATTGGTCTCAAATTCCTTAACTACCCTTTGCCACTTCTCATGGATATGGTGCTCATGGCTAGCTAGATTCTTACAAATCTTCTTGCTTGAAGCTTGTTATTTCTCTTTTTTGTGCTCAACAACCTATAGATAAAGACTAGGAGGACGAGGGTTCTCTCACCAATTGGGAGCCTATTGATTCTTGTTAATGTTTGGGGTAAAATCTAGATGGTACCATGTTCCTCCTCCTATCAGTACTACTCTCCTTAGAAAAAAATTTCTCACTTTGCCTCTCTATATCTTATCTCTATCTTGTTATCCCTTCTCACTTGATCTCTCTTTTCTCTCTTGCTCTCTATCTATTTTCCTCCTTAAGTGTGAAATGGGTACACTAGAGAGTTTTTAAAAGTGAATATCATATCCTTAATCAAATTACATACTACCCCAAGAATAATTCCCCAAGGACATGTGCTATCCTTGGATTGTTGACACAAAAAGACTAATCAAAAGTTAGTCTCTCTCTCTATCTCGCTCTATAACTTTTAATTTAGATATTAAGTTTGAAATTTTAATTTATTATATAATTCAAATAAAAAATCAAGACATAATTATTGTACAACAATTAAATTTTTAAAAGACGAATAATTAGTAATTAACATAATTCTAATAACTGGGTTCATCACATAATGTGACGGTTAAGTGGTGACATTATTGTTTTGGCCACCAGGGTTCAAGTCTTTGTTGGGCTATTGTGATTGCAAGCACTATGCCTTTGCTAATCTAATGTGATCGCAGGCTTGACCCATAGTCCCATATTTGTGGCCTCTCTAGTTCATAGCTCTAGGATAAAAAAATGCTTACGAACCAAAAAAAAAACATAATTCTAATAACTTTTAAGTATTATTTATAATTCATAAAAAGAAAAATAATTAAAATAAAGTTCAAACTTAAATCTAAATTAAAAATCAAAATCTATAATAACGACGATTAATTTATCGAAGAAGAAGGTGTATGAGCTCTGCTAGGGTTTTGTGTTTTCTGCAATCACCCTTTTGCGTCATACTGCACACCCTATGCAGGAAAACCCTCTTTTCTTGTGTGTACGGCTGCATTTACTGTGGTTTTTTGTTTTAATATGCCTTCAACTGGCTCTAACCCAGCAGTTCTTGCTGGTGTTAGAGGTTCGACGGCGATAGTCAATGGCTCCTCCTCCAAACAAATGTCCCCGAAAATTTGTTTTGAAAGTCTTTCACGAGGTAAGTGCTTTGATTCACCAGTTGATGCGGTTTTGCCTTTACCATATTTTGATACTGCCTGTCAATGGCTTGAGCAATACACCCTTGTTGGGTATTTTGTTGGGAGAACTCCCCCTGAAAGTGTGCTTAAAGATTGGGTTAACAAGGCTTGGCTCCCTCATGGGGTCTGCCTTGATATGGTCCAAAACTTAACCAAGGGTTTCTTTTTGCTTCGCTTTGCGAAGGTCAATCATGTGCAGGCCATCCTAGGCCATGGGCCCTGGTATGTCTGGTCTTCTTTGTTAGTTTTTCAAGCATGGACTCGTGACTTTGTTGTCTTGGATGACACCAAGTTGCGGGTCCCAGTCTGGATTGAATTCCCTGGTCTACCCTTGCCTTGTGTGTCATTTTTGAATAGTATAGCCTCCTCACTAGAGAGGGTTATTTACATTGAGCCAAATAGGTTCTTTCAGGCCCACCCCCAAAAGAGGGTTTGTGTGGAAGTGGACCTTTCCAAAGATTTAAAAGACTCCATTGATATCCAAATTGGAGCTCTCTACCACACCCAGAAGGTCACGTATTTTAATTTTCCCAACACGTGCTATAGGTGTCAATCAACAGACCACAAGATAAAGGACTGCCCTTTGGTAGTGCCTTGTACACCTTCTCCACCACGAGATGCTGAAAAGCCTCATTCGGCGACTCCATCTACTGCCAAACCTTATGCGTAATGGACTACGGTTACGGACTGAAAGAATAAATCCATTGGTTTTGGGTCGAGTCCTGTGACCTCTGAGCCAGTGAAAGATGTTTCAAACACTTCTGTGAAGGGGAAAGAAACTCTGGTTGGAGCTTATTATGTTTCACAGTAGCCTAGGCCAAAGGTTACGCCTTGGCCGGCTGCTATCATGTTAACACAGCCAAATGTGTCTTCTCTTGTGATAGGAGCTCACAGGCGTTCTCGCAGCCCTTCCCCTCCTAGGGAAGAAGGGGAATATGTTCATGAAAAATGGAGGATATCCTCCCTGTCCATTCAGATTGGATCAATTTCAGCTGCATTTTTACAAAATAATTTCTCTTCTCTGAATGAAGAGGAATCGGGTTTCGAAAACATGGAGGAGTTTCACTCATGAAGTTCCTTTCATGGAATTTTCGAGGTCTGACAGACCTCTCCAGAAATTATTATGTCAGGGATACCTTGTGCAAGTACTCTAGTGTTGAAGTGCTTTGTCTCCAAGAAGTTAAAATTTCTAATTTTTTGCTTGTCGTGGCTAGTCGTTCTAGTTGGCTAGCCAGTAAGATGTTTTGTACTACCCATCATGTTGGGCGTGGCGGAGTTGTCACCCTTTTGGCCCCACGGTGGCACTCCTCTGTGGTCGACCACGGGTCTGATCCCACTCATCGGCTCATCTGGATCCTTCTCAACATTGATAATCATTCCTTTGGGATTATTAATGTCTATGTTTCTAATGATGTTGTGGAACGCTCTTTGCTCTAGTGTTGGATTGTTGATTCTTTACCAGTTGCTACCTGGTTACTCTGTGGGAACTTCAATATGGTAGAAATGGCATCTGACAAAGATGGCACTTTTCCATTCAGATGGACAGCTGGGGAAAGGGAGGCGTGGTTTTACATGCACAATAAATTGGGGATTTTTTATCCCAATATTGGTCGCCGCCATTCTCATTCTCTCTGGAACACTTGGTGCAATTACCGAGCCGGTTCTGACAGAATATTTAAGCGCATTGATCGTGCCATGATCTCGGTGCAATATTTTTTCTCATTTGATAGCTCCTCTCTCCCGGTTAAGCCGTTAGTGGATGTGACTTTTCAGACCACTTCCCCATTTCTTTTTGCATTGAATGGGAGACTCGATAGCCTAGTACGTGTAAAATTCAATTTTTTTTAAACACGTCTTTACTCTGCCACAAGCCTACCCTGGCCCACATTCACAGAGTTTGGAATTTGGAGTGCAGGCCAGCTCATCATACAGGCTGGATTTCTTGGTGGAATGAGGCTATCATTCGCACGGCTAGATTTTTGCGCATTTATGGGTGCCAATTGGCTATTTTTCGCCGGCGGTCTTATGAGGCTATCACCGCTGACCTTTGTGCTGCCTCCAAGGCTTTGGCGGCCAGCCCCTTTTCTCCTTCATTACAAGTCAGGGTGGTGGAGCTAAGGCACAAGAAACAAATTGCTAACAGTTATGCTACTAGAGGAGCGCAAATTAAAGCCCGGATACATTGGCTAAAAGTTGGTGATCGTGCCTCCAAAGAGTTTTTCTTAGCTCTACGTGCCAGGAACTCATCCCCGGGCATTAAAAAAATAAAATATGGCGCTCAGGTGCTCTCTGAGCTGCCTGACATTCTCCAGGCCTTTGTGCATCATTATGAGCAAGTATTCACTGCACAGGAAGTCACGCCTATGCAACAGCAAGCCCTTCAGGATTGCCTTGTTGTTGTGCCAAATAAGTTTTCTTCAGCTCAGAAATTTTTTTGTGATCAACTTTTATTAGTTGATGATCTCAAAGAGGTTGTCTACTCCATGGCCGATGACAAAGCCCCAAGAATTGATGAATTCCCTTGTGAATTCTACAAAGCCATGTGGGACTATATTGGGCATGATCTGCATCAAGTTTACTTAGAAGCTTTTCATTCTAATTCCCTAGTTAACTTAATTAATAAAGGTAACATAAAATTCATACCTAAACCAGGTGACCAGAAGACATTTGCAACTGGAGACCTATCACACTTCTTAATGTCTCCTACAAGATTATCACCAAGGATTTGGCTCTTAAAATCCACCATCCTCTACCTCAGATTGTGCGCCCGGAGCAAACTGGGTTTATCAAATCCAGATTTATTTTAGATAATATCATCGTTGTTTGGGAAGGCATGGAATGGTCCAGACGCTCAAACCAGAAAGCTGTGTTCATTAAGATTGACTTTTCCAAGGCTTATGATCGCATTGAATGGTTGTTTATTCTCACTATACTGCAAGCCTTGGGTTTTAGGCCCAATTTCATTCAATCTGTTCGAATGGTCTTTACGAATGCCTCAGCTTGTATCACCATCAATGGTCATCAATCCTCTGCCTTTGGACTCTTTCGTTCCATTAGGAAAGGGTGTCTGTTGGCCCTCTCTTTATATGTGCTTACAGCCGAGGGTTTTGGTTACCTTTTGGCCAATGCGGTTTCCCAGCAATGAGTCAAGGGCATTTCTCTGCCCAACTCTCAGGCTCAGCTTGTTAATGGCCATTTTGTTGATGACTCATTCCTCACCCTTCTGGAGGATGAAGATTCCATTGTGGTGGTTCTTGAGTGTCTTAATACCTTTTGTTTGGCTTCCGTCTTTGCCATCCAGTGGCATAAAACTTTTTGTTACCGACAGTCTATTTTGCCCTCTCTGCTGTGGCTGCAACAGTATGCTTGGAAGTGGATTGGGTCTGGCGAATTTTTTTGGTTTCTGGGCATTCCCTTTGATTTTTAGGCATCTCTAGTTGAGCTTTGGAAATTCATGCTCACCAAAGTTGAGCAGAAGCTTGCTTATTGGGTTTCCAAGCCCCTCTCTTTAGCAAGGAAATTTCAGGTGTGTTCCAAAATCCTGGCGAGTACCCATGTTTATTATTCTTCTTGTTGGGCCCCCTCCAAAGCTGCCTATGGCAAACTTGAGAAGCTGCTTTGTGACTTTCTTTGGGCTTCCTCTGAAACTCACAGAGGGTTTCATCGTGTGGCTTGGGAATTATGTTGCCTTCCCAGAGACTCGGGAGGTCTCAGGTTGGTATCTACTCAACGGCAAGGGACTGCTCTGTGTGTTAAATGGATTATTCGTGCCCTTACTGGGGATGAGGCCTGGAAAATTCTTCTTAGGCATAGTATTCAATCTAGCTTCCCTGTTCATAGACCTACCTGGAAGGGGATTGGATTTCAAACCCTTCTAGTCATGAATGAACCAATCCATATTGTTGGGACTTTTGTGGCCAAAAGCATCTGGCGGGCCTGGGAAGTTGTCAAACCTTGGCTCCATTGGGCTGGCTCTGGATTTCGAGATGGGCTCTCTCTCAACCAGCACAATATTTGGTGGTCGCCTCTTTTTGCTAGCAATGGTCAACCGTTGGCTAAGTCACCCAGGCTTAAGGCGCTCAGATTTCACAAAAAGGGTATCCAGACCCTGCAATAGATTTTTTCCAGACCCACCACGCGTATCATGTCGTGGGATGTTTTTCGTGCCTAGTACAAGCTTCATAACCAGGACCATGCTACTTATGATGGTCTAGTGAATGCCATTCCTACTGAGATGCTTCATAAGGTTGGAATTCGTGGGACCAAACCTTGGTGGAAAGATTGGAAGTGGTATCCAGACACCCCTTTCAGGAACTATAAGCCTCGGCTTGGTTATAGTGGCTCTCACCACATCTTCCTATGATTCAGAGTTTCAACCAGAGGTGGCCTCTTCAATCTCCCGCTCATGTCTGGTGTAAAGATTTGTTGCCACTTGGTCTGCAAGTGTTGAGCCGAAGCTTTCCCACTTTTCCTAGTGTCTTCTTTTCCAAGGCTTGCCTATGGGCTCTCGGCTAGTTCACCTGGGGGTCTGGGACCCTCGCTGCCCTTTTTGTGGGCAAGCTAAGAATTTTAAGCATCTTTTCTAGTTTTTTCCCAGAGCTCAGCAGCTTTGGACTTGGATTCATGACTTTTTTCGGCCCTTTCGGCCAAAACCTTTCTCCTGGCATATGGTGTTGCTTGGAGATTCTCCCATAATTCTTGCAAAATTCACCCAGCTTTGGCACACTTTCAGGGTGGAAATTCTCTTCAATATTTGGAAGGACAGAAATGCTTGCATTTTTTCACATACTCAAATGGATATTCATGTATCTTTATATGCTAAAGCTATGATTTTCTCTAATGTGCTTTTACAGGTTCAAGTGCAAGCTAACAAAGTTGCACTTGAGGTTGCTCACCTCCAGATCTCCTAGACCACTGGGGTAATGCCCCTTGTACTGTTGCTCGAGTCCCCGCTTCACCCACCTCTTCCCACGGTCGGTAGCCCTCCAGGGGCCAGCAGCGAAGTGGCTTTGCGTGTCCCCGTTCACAACCCCTGCCTCGGCGGGATTCTCGCACTCCTTGGTGAAACCGTTCTCCTCCGCCATGGGCTAGCCAAGGGTAGCCTTCTGACGGTGCTTCAGGGAGCGACGATGGTGGTTCTAGGTGGCCCTTTGATGTTCCTCCTGCTTCTGGCTCTAGTTGGCCAGTCACTGGTAAAGCGCTCCCACGTCTGGTGCTTGCAATCTCAACTCGGCGTGAGGAAGAAGATAAAGAGAAAAAAATGTTGATGATGGTTGGGGTCCTCCTAACGTCACTCCAGACCCCGTTGATGTATGGGGGAAAAATTTGGATGACAGAGACCCTCCTGGCACTGCTCTGGCTGCTTAATGGCCTTTTTTATTTTTGTAATTTTGGACTTCTAGGCTTAGCCCACGTGATCTGTTAATTTTATGGGCACTGCCCATGTGACTCTTGGGGTGTGCCTTTATACCACCCACCCTTTTTTTGTGAATATGTATCTTTACATTTGAATTAATATAGATAGCTTCCTATTCATCAAAAAAAAATCTAGAATAACTAAATGTAAAGTCAAAATATGTCAAAATCCAAATATTAATAAAATTAATAATTTACAAAAATTAATAATAAATAACAAACTTATTAAGTTAATAAATAATTAAATAAAAAGATAATTATTTATTTATTAGAATTGAAATATTAATAAAATATGTACCTCAAAAAGAAAGAAAAAGAAGATGATCACTATGAGCGATGGCGAGGGTTCCCTTGTTGTGAACCAAAGGGAGGTAGTGGAGATCGAAAAGGCTAAGAGTCTACCAAAGGAAGCGTAGGAGCTTGACAAACTGTTTGTGGAGGCAAATCAAAAGTTTTCCTTGGGTGGGGATGAGAAGAAGTATGCCAGAGTAGCAGTGAAGAATGTGAATTTTCCCATAGCGAAAGGTGTGCAAAACATAGTTATTCCAGACTACCTCCTCAACTCTAAGGTATTCCAGATTGTCTCCTCAACTCTAAGGTGGAGTGCCTGAAACAAACATCAATGATAGTTATATTTATTGGAATTTGGCTTCATTAATTCAAATCAAGAAATGGTGCGAACAACAATGGAAGGGCTCCTCCCCTTCCATCAACTTTCTACATTTGGGGTTTATCCAGATGGTTTCTACAACATAATTAGAGTAGGATGTTGTTTTAGAGAGTGGCCCATGGTTTATGGGGGTTGCAAAGCTTTATATGCGGGCCTGGACTCCAAGTTCCAACTTGATCTTGGAACAAATAAGCAAGGTTCTGATGTGGATGATCAGGCTATCCAAGCTCCCACATGAACTGAAATCGGAAGATATTTTTAGATTGTTAGGAAACTCATTAGGGAGTTGCATCTGAAGTGAGCAAATATCGGATAATAGAGGGCTTGTGGATAGGGTTAGGATCTATATTCAGATTTACCTGAGTTATCCAATTCAACTTTCGCTTAGAATTTCTTCTGCCTGGGGGGGTTTGGATGCAGAGAATTAAATTTGAGGGCTTGTTGATCAAATATTTTAATATGGTAGGTTAGGGCACATGGAAAATTCTTTTAAAGATTTGGGGTCATCTATAAAGCAATAACGCAAAGGTGAGTCCCCTCATATTTTAAGCAATGGTAGAAGCTACATCAACAGGGAGTTGATTGAGGATTGTGGGGAAGCACAAAATCTCGATTTGGGGAATGATAGGCACTCCCAGTCGCAAGTGCCTAACACTAATACTAGTGAAACATAGAAAAATTGGTGGAATGGGCTCACTAGAATGAAATGATGACCTAGGAAACCTCCACTTTTTCTTGTTTCATTAGGAAATGAGATCTCCCAAGGATAGAATTAACTTTCAACCTTGAGGTGAGTCAACTATATGGGGAAGATCTTGTTGTTTCCTAATGACAGAAAATGACTGAAATACACTTTTTGGAGATGAAAATAAAATTCCTAATGAACTTAATTATGTGATGCAAGACTTGAAATGCATAAATTAAGGATAGCACAAACAAAAACAACATTTTTTTGGTAGATCTGAGAAGGGAAGATTGATGTGTACCTAGCTCCAAGAGTGGTTGCTAAGTGTCCTACAAGGACAGATTCACCCTAGGGCGAATGGGTCTTTGTACAAGGGTCCAAAATCCAATTTCACAGTCCTTTGATCCTGGATCTTAGCTCTGAATTTCTCCAAATTCCACTGTCAGAAATTCGAAAATAAATTTTGTAGGTGAGTTTTTGTGGCTTGACAACTTTGATGAAAACTTTGCAAAATTGCTCTTTTAATCCAATTTCAGTCCTTCACCTGCAAATATGCACACACAAAGAGAGGGAAAAATGTTTTTTTTTGGTGAATAGGGGTTTTCCTTGGTCAAACCCTAGTTTGGTAATTAAACCTTGATAATGAAATAATGTAGAGAGGGATTCATACACTCTCAAAACCCCCTCTAAAACTCTCACAACAATAGGTTAAACAAAAATGAATAAATTGCAATTTTAACACAACCAATTGTTTGCACAAGAAACTCAATGATTTTCTCTAGTTAAGAAACAAATTACAAATGATTTTCAATCATCCATGGACTGACTAATAGAAAATAAAACTCATATAAACATCTGATATGTAAATTAAAGCATTCAAACACCAACAATCCTCAACTATGTGAGTTCTTGCAAACTATCTCACTTCCCAGCTCCTCAACTTCACCTACAACTTTTGTGGCTTCAAACTATTGATATGAAAGCATAGAGGACTATTGTAAATCAATCCCAGCCTACAAAAAAATATCCAAGAATTCTTTCTAGAGAATACTACGCCATTTCCATTTTTCGTCTTTTCAACTAAATTTCTCTCCACCAAATTGAAGCATGTCCCTTCAATCTTGTCTTGGAAAATCTTACTCTATCTGGGTCTCCAACTTCTTCAAATTCAAAGTATTCCTCCATATCATTTATCCAGTCAATTAGTTCTTCTGGATTCAAACTTCCATTAAAGGTAGGAACATCAATCTTTGGTCTTTTCCCCATTTTTGATAGGACTCTCAACAACGGATCCCTGGAAACTATTGCAACTTCCTCTCTCTGTTCAGTTGTTAGGTTGGAATTCTCTGGAGCTTCCTCTTCTTCCTCATCACTCTTTGGTTCCCTTCTCTGTGCAAATCCTCTTCTTGTTTCTTCTTGAATTGTTTCCACTTGCCTTCTCAAATCTCTAAAATCATCATCATGGAAAAAGTTGTCTATTAGATTCCTCTTCCTCTACCTCTACCACAATGGGCTCCTCTCCCATTCATTTTCCTACACACCCACAAGCTCAATCCTGGTGTAAACTGCCTCTCTTCAACAGTCTATTCACACATTCAGGATCTTCTGGATCTAATACCACTAATATGGAGAGGGATTTATGCTCACAAATCCCTCTCTAAAAACCTCTCAACAAAGGCTCAAACAAAATATTAAACTTGCAATTTGAAATTTAACAAATTTGTTTGCACAAGAAATCATTGTTTTGCTTTGATTAATAAACCTGATTACAAGATTTTTTTATTCATCAATGGACTGATATGCAGCAAATAAACTTATTACAAACATCAAATATGCAAATGAAAGAATTCAAATACAATTCTATGCTCAACTATGTGAGCTTAAACAAACTAGTTCATCTTCCAGCACTTCAACACCACCTGCAACTTCTGTAACTTCATTCTAATGTTTTGAAAGCTTCATGGACTATTGTAAATCAGTCCCAACCTACAACATAACACCCATAAAATCTCTCTTAGAGAATACCATGCCTCCCCCTGCTCTGCCTTCAAAATTCTTCTTGAAAACTTCTTCAATGAATAGTGGGTTTTTTGTTTCTCAACACAACCACTCTAGAAATTAATTTCATCATATTTATTTTTCCTTCTCTAATATGGCATGCCACTTCCTGTATTTTTGCATTAAAGTCCCTCAAAAATCATTTAAAACAATTTAATTTTTATTTCCAGTAGCCCCACTAAAGATAGGAAATTCATTTTTTTTATTCTCTACTTTTGACTAAGCCTAAAAAGGAAAAAATCAAAAGCAGGCCTAGGTGCCCACTTCCTCAATCCATAATTTTTAGGTATCATGGTGGAGTGCTTTAAAAATCCCATCATTTCAAAATCCAACGCCTCACAAATCTTTCAAGAAATTTTCAATTAAAGATTTAAAACTGCTTTTTGCTTTTTCACTCACTATGTCAACTTGTCAATGTGCAAAGGAAATTTATTTGACAAGTTTAAGTAATCAAATATAATTCATTTGCCACCTTTCAACATTAATTCCAAACCAAAATCAACTTCATGCCAAAATTGAAAAATACTAAACAAAATTGAACCTCAAGTTTCATACAGGATTGCCAATTGCCATGGATGCTCCTACATCATGAAATAAGGATGAAATGGAAAGAATTTGATAAATGAACAATGTGATGTCACAACTTACCAAACCCTTAATCGCTTCCCTTAGAGGACTGAATTCTAACACATATTTCTAAGGATTGGATCTTGCTTGAATTGGCTTGAATGATTGCTTGATTTGATGCTTGTGTGCTTGAAACCTACATCACAATGTTGCTAGCTCCAAAACATAATATGAACACACATGATCTTGACATGATAATATGATCTTGATTTCTATTGTAGATGATTGATAAATTTTCTCTTCAATGCTTTTGATAATAATATTTTCTCTTGTGAAATTTGAAATATGTGTGCTTAGTTTGAATTGATAAAATAACTATGTATTTATAGGTGTTTATCTAATTTCCTAAAAATTAGATTCCACAAGCTGAAATTTGACACTTGAATTTGAATCATTAAAATGCCACCAAAAACATTAAAAATTGGGCCTTGGCACTTAAGGAGGACCCATTCGCCCTTGATCGAATGGGTCCTAGGACCTAAATCTAGGACACAAAATTTCCAAGGTGTTTAAAATAATGTTAGCATTTGTTTAATGTTAGTTTCCCTTTCAAAAAATGAGAATAATAAGTCTTAGGAATGCATAATTTACACAATTAGAAGCTTAATTAAGTCCAATTAATTAAGGGGATGCAAACATAGTGTGAAAATGTAAAGAGTACATTTTTCAACACTACAACTGGAATAGATGGTTTGTGATTGGTTGGCGTTAGGTCCTAACACTTTAGTTGATAAATATTTTAATATATCGACCGGGTAGTGTTCGAAGGCTATATGCAATAGAAGACATCTTGATTATCTCTCTCGGGTTTCCTAGATGTTGGACAGCTGAAATAAAACTCTAAACTAAGAAGTCACTAAACTTAGAAAGCAGAAAATCATTTATCTAGAAAGCTTGAAATAACTAAACTAGAAAGAAGAAAACTATAAATCTAAAAAGTATAAAAACTAAAATAGAAAGCATGGAAATGATTAAACTAAGAAATGTATAAATTTTTGAAGAAGTAAAGCTTGTAAAGAAACTAGGAAACATTGGTCTAAAAAAAGATAACAAATGATTTAACAATCTGAAACAACTAAAAGAAGGAGCTCTGAAACTTCAGACACTAAACTCAAAGACTACAGACTCAACTACAACCTGCAGGATTAGTCTTAACAAAATTACACACATGAGAGTAAACTTCAATTCCAATTGTTATCTGTTAAATGAAAGTACAAAATTAAAAGTAAAATACTTATCTATCTAATCTACAACCCCTCAAGTGGCCAACTATCGGGTGCTCGTACGTCTAGCTCAGATCAAATCCACTAGTAACTCCAAAATTACTCCATTCACATTACTCAATAACTCCAAAGGTGGCGAGAAAAACTCATTTTATTCATATGAAAAGTGTAACTTAGAAAACATAGTGCCAACATAACGATATTCTTCTGTATATTATTGTTTTCAATAGTTACATATTTATATAAGAGCAGCTAACAAAATCCTACTTTTCTATTGGTAAAGTCTTCAACTGATTGTCAACAACTAACAGACTTTAAATCCCATGACATGAAATATTAAAGAGGCTCGACACGAGCCATAAAGTCTTTAAAACTGAAAATAACAAAACTACAAAAACTCGGTCCATCATGTATGCTCCTAAAGTTCTGGTGCCCATTCACTTGTCTTCAATGGTGTTGAAGCCAACATTAAACCTCTTTGACTGGGATGGTAACTGATTGTGGGAGTTGACCTGTGGAATGCTCAAAAACTAAACCATTAAGTCAACACAAATTAGCTTATTTTGACTAATTTCAAGAAATAAAGATTGTACGCTTATTCACAAAAGGAAAGCAATTACTTATCCTAAAGATAATTAATTGGCAGGGTAAGGATGGTTGAAAGATGTGAGGTTAAGTATTTAGTCTATTATATTGATGAGGTTATTTTTACCTCATCATTTCCTCCCCTTCCTAAGCCTGAGCAGGTCCTCCTGCTCTTTGTTGTGCCCCTTCCCTTCATTTCCCCAATTCTTATTCATCTCCTCATACTTAGCACTGAGATCATACAAATTATTTTCCTCTGTATCTATTTCCTCTGGTTCCTTCAGAAATCCCTAGTGAAAAGTGACCCTTTGTACCCATCTTTCAAAAATGTCATTACTCTGATTGTATTGATGTATCTTGCAGGGGGTGGTGAAAGAAGTAGAGGTGGTCTATATCTCATGCCAATCCAATTAACCTTTAATTGCTCAAGGATATCCACCAAGGCTATTGTCCTTCTGTAGGACCATTTAATATTAAGAGGTGAGATTACCTCTCTTTTCTTGAGATATATAGGAAGAGGGGTATACCTTTCTTCACATGCATGTCAAGCTTCCCTATCAACTTTGGTCCTTGATCTTGAAAGTGATTATGGCACAATTGAAGGATATTATTATACTTTCTTTGTACATTCTCTCTAAGTTTAACACCCAGAAACTATGCCTTGAAATAGAAAGCTTCCTATGGGGGTATCTCATTTGCAATCCAACAGTTTTCTCTGCATGTGCAAACTCCCTTGATTGATCCTGCTAGTGAAGCTAATTATGCATTGTGGACGGGAATGATCTCAATTGAACTTCTCCCACAAATAAATTAACATAAAAATTGTATATTCTTCCAAAGAGAAAATTATGGACAAAGAATTCACATAATAAATATTGTTGATCAGGAGTTGACTCAACAAATATCTTAACAAATTATGTATCATCAGGGTCATGTGGCTGGTTATGGTGAATTCTAAGTAACTTCCATCTTAGGAGTAGTTTCTTGAGGAACATAGAATACAGCCTAGATGGTCTTCTACAAGCCAACAATAACTCACTGATTTCACAAGCATCCTGTTTAGCTTTATATGCTTTGCGAAATTATTCTTTTAATAGTACTAACTCCTTTTTCAGCCTATTATTTTCAAATTCTATGTTCCTTAGGAAATAACATCTCTCCATCCATTTCATCAATAATGGAGGGATATGTGCCTTGAACCATTCTAAAATAGTTGGTTCAGTTTGTGTCCCCTTGGACTTCATTATTGGCTTAGTGTCACTTTCCTGCAAATCCTGCTCTAACTCCACAATTCTACTCATAGAAGCATTAAGTTCAACGTCTTGTCTATTTATTTCTTCTTCAACATTAAACATTTGCATAAAACTATTTTTCAAACCTTGAATGTGCTTATCTTTCTCAAACATATCAACCATATACTGCTTGATTTGTTGATTCCATTGCTGGATTTGGTACTGCAACTACTCAATGACCCTATCTTTTTGCTCCATCTACATTGTCAATTTTGGAATCTCTTGATCCCTTTTATTTACAATTGCAGCCTGTGCCTCAATTTCTTGTTGTTGTTGGGTGATATATTATGCATTAATCTGTAACCTGGATTTTAATTCAGTAATTTTTGTTTTCAATTTCTCTAATTCCTCCTCTTTCTAACCATATTTTGTATCCCCTGTGTCCATAGAGAAGGATTGGAAATTTCCATGTCAGCATGAGGTGCATTTTCCTCAATACTAGGTACATTTTCAATTCTGTCAAGAAAAGGGGAGAGTCCCCCCACATGTTCATCTTCAATCTCCACAGAATGTGGCGACTGTACTTTTTCCTCTTCCTGCTCCTTTGGAGATGGTGTTCTCTTCTCTTCATCCTTGGGGGATTGATCAACCTACTTTTCTATTTCACTTATTTCCTCATCACCAGGCTGATTTTCAGTTTCCACAATTCTTGTTCGAGTCCTGGGCTTTTTCTTTTTAGAAGTACTTCCTATGTCATAGGGCACAGTTTCACTGGACTCTACAAACAACCTCTTACTTCTCTGTAGAGGAGGGTTTGTTTGAAAAGTGACTTTAGTCCACTTCTTCCTTTTGTGAGGAGGCTCTTATTCTTCTCTAGAGTGCACAATTTCCACATCCCCTAACTGTCATGTGGATTCTAACTCATTCGACAAAGTTTCCAATGCATCACCACTAGGAGCCATTGAAGTCTGTTGGGATTTAGGAGCACCTAAGGCCTAAGAGGAGGGTTCTTCCAAAGATTGTTCTTTTTGTTTAGATGAATCACCCTCCTCAAGTGGTCTTTCAGACTCCACTTTTTCAAAATTTTGCAAAAATTTCTGCCACTTCTTTTCTGGTTTTTTGCGAAAATGATACTTGCATATCAACTATATAAGCTTGTGGTGTTTGAGGGGCCCTGTCTCAACTTTATATTTTTCCATCATGGTGATAACTGAATGACACAAAAGGCTGGTAAATTAACCCTAAGAGAAGGGTCCTCAATGCCATGGCGCAAATGAATTAGCAGACAGAAAGGGGGTCCCACTACTGTAGTTATTTTTCCTTCATAGATGAAATATTTTATTATCCAGGCTACGACAATTCTCCAGGGTTCTAGGATAGACATTCTATGAAAACCTTTGTTTTGTCCCCTAGTACTTATGGTGATTATAGGTTGAGGCTCCCCCTCCCTATGAAACAATTCTACCAGTCTTTGATAGGTAATATTGGTAGTTTCATTCAAATCAATTCCCCTATTTTCAAGACCAGAAAGATGAGCAATGATTTTCGGACTTACTCAGAAATACTTGCCACGCACCACAGTCTGTCTGTCTGCAAAATTCTCTACTAATTCTTTCACCAGCTGCTCGGTATATCCATCACAAAATTTCATAAATTCTAGCCACCCAAATTTTTGAAATAGGCCTGCAACATTACTCAATGCCAACAATTGAGCTATTGAGGCTGGTTCAGACTTTTTCTTGGCTCCTCCCATTTTACCTTCCCTTGCCACTCTCCCAAATTCTGCGGAACTCTATAATATTTTCCTTGCTTCAATTAACTGAATTGTAGATGAAAAGGGACACAATTTCGATATAACCAATGGAAGAGGAGTTAATCACCTTACTTGACTCCTTACTGAGTAATCATGACAATTTTTCATGGGAAATGACGCAACCATTTTTGTACTTTTAGCAATCATGCGATGGCACAATTTTCAAATTTGAGAGAGGGAATGGTTCATGCCAATTAATTAATCTCTATTCAAAATAATTACTAACTTTAAGTAAATAAATTTGTACGCACCTTATGTCTTTTCATTAAATCAAACATTGCTCACCTTTGCTGACATAATCAGATAGTTACATGATTTGGCGAGGGTGGTGACAGATAATTATGACATGGATGGGATGGTTTAAATGATGGAAAAAAATACTATGACAAAAGGGTTGTCATAATAATTTCATTTATTACGAAAGGATTTGATATATGGCAAAATGACAATTGGGGAGTGGATTTTGAGGTGGAAGGAAAATTAAATGATGGGCATGCGCAGAACTTAGGAAAAATCAAAATATTGGAAAAATCTAGGGCATTGCCGAAAAATGCAGTTGGGGTGGAAGAAGAGAGTTTTGGAGCATCGTTGAGAGATGTCATCAGAACGCAGCAACAAAATTAAAGATTATCGAGCATCATTGAAAGATGCAACCAAAGCAGCAACCAAAAATTTCTAGAGCATTGTCGAAAGATGCAGCCGGAGCAGCAACCAAAAATTTCAAAGCATCGTCGAAAGATGCGGCTGGAGCAGCAACCAAAAAGTTTTTGGAGCATCATTGAAAGATGTAGCCAAAAGGAGGAAGAAGAATGTGAAATTTTGGCCTTTGACTTCCTGAAGCATCGTTGAGTGATGCATTAGAATGTAGGATCAGAGTGAGGAACAACACAAGTCAGTTGTACAAGTTATGGAGCATAGCAGCAACAAGTTTCGGAGCATCACAGCAGGGTGCACCGAAATTTGTGTTTACCAAAAATGAAGTCCTGCAAAATATAGACAAAATTTAGCCAAATCCAAATGATGAAATTGATGAAGAATTCGAAAGAGATATTCTGAAATGAAATAAATTCACAAACATTTTTTTATTTTTTTTATTTTTAACATTTATTATGGGCAAAAATTTATTGACTCTACCATAGCAGAGTCAATGCACTAGATTTCTCCCTGCATTTCTACCATTTTTGTAAATTCTTCTCTATTAACAAGCTTATGGTAGACGCATAATCAATTCCCATTAACTAGGAGAGTTCTAGTATCACCATCAATGGGTTTTAGCTAAACCGAACCATTTGCAAATGCCTCAAAAATTTCATATGGTTTGAGCCAATGCGTTCTGAGTTTTCCCTAGTGATCCTTGTATCTGGAATCGAACAATAATGCGCAATCCCCATTATGGAATTATCTCTCCTTGATATGTTTATCATGTCAGACCTTGTGTTGTTGTTGCACCAGCTCAGTTTGATGGATGACATCCAAATGAAGTTCATCCAATTCACTAAGCTATAAAACTCTCTCTATCTGGGCTCGTTTAAGATCTATACCCAACTCCATGGTTGTCCTAAGAGTTTGTAGTTCAAATTCAATGGGAAAGAGAGGTTTCTTCCCAAAAAATAACTCGTATAGACTATACCCAGTAGTTGATTTCCAGGTGGTGTTATAAGCCCAAATAGCTTCAGGTAGTTTCTAAGCCTAGTCTTTCCTTCTTGATGAAACATTTTTTGTTAAAATGTTTTCCAATTCCTTGTTAGTGACTTTGACCTGTCCATTCGCCTAAGGGTGGTAGGGTGAGGACTTCTTGTGGCTCACCTGGAAATGATCGGTGAAGGCTAACAAAACTTTAGACATAAACTGGAGGCCCTGATCTATGACAATTGTCCTAGGAGCTCTGAATTTGAGGAAGATTTTGTTGTAAAGGAAATCAGCTACTTGTTCCTCCCTAGCAACGCGTAGAGCTTGCACTTCTATCCACTTAGTTAGATAGTTGATACATACCAAAATATACTCGTTTCCTTGTGAAGGAGGGTCTATAGGGCCAATAAAATCCAATACCCATTTTTCAAATGGTTCAAGGACTACCTAAGGCTGTAGGGGAATTTCATTAGATGCAGTTGGTCTTCCTACCCTTTGACATTCATCACATCTGTGAACATATTTCTTGATATCCTTATGCATAGAAGGCTAGTAGTATCCTGCTCCCAAAATATTGTGGGTTGTCCTTTTAGTAGAATAATTCCCTCCAAAAGGATCATCGTGATAGGCTCTAAGGATACTATAGGTCTCATTTTCCCTAACAAAATGACGTAGAACAATATCAGGTCCACATCGGAATAGGATCCCATTAATCCATTTGAAAGGGGCACTTTCTCTAACAAGGTGTTTCTTTTGTTTTGATGAAAAATGAGGTGGTACTTCTGCGGTGGCCAAGTAGTTTGAAATATCGGAAAACCAAGGGGTTTTAGTAGAGATGGCGAACAGATTTTAATCTGGGAACTCATTTTGTACCAGAGCACAATCACCATCATGTTTAATCTGAGATAAGAAATCCACAAATACATTGGACTTCCCTGGTTTTTCAATAATTGTTACGTTGAATTCCTGAAGAAGAAGCAACCACCTAATTATCCTCCCATTTACCATAGGTTTATTCATGAGGTACTTGATGGCTAAGTGATCTATGTATGTTGTGACTTTGTATCCCATGATGTAATGTCAAAATTTCTTAATTGCATAAACTACAGCCAAGAATTCTTTCTCCATTGTGGTATAATTCCTTTATGTTGGAGTCAGATTCTTACTGATGAAATATATGGCATATTTTCCCCATTCTCATCTTCTTGTCCTAAAACCGCTCCAATGGCATCATCAGATGCATCAACATAGATATGGAATGGAAGGTTCCAATTAGGTCCACGAAGGACAGGAGCAGAGATGAGTTTCTCTTTGATGATTTCAAATGATGACTGACACTCAGGTGTCCAGATGAACTCTACATTCTTCTGAAGAAGGGAAAACATAGGGGCCATGATTTTGCTGGAATGTTCTATGAATCTTCAATAGTATCCAACATTCCCTAAGAAACTTCTGACATCAATCTGGGTTTTTTGGGTCTCGAGTTGTTGTATTATAGGAGCGTAGATTATCAGAAATTTCTCATGGCTTCGATGCATCTCATCGTTGATAGTGAAGGACTCAACCCAGGATAGCTCTCTAAAACGTTGCAGGAGCATTACATATATGCTCTAAAATCCTAACTAAGGTTGGCTTGGGACAAATGAAAAAATGTGGTGGTCATTTGCTTCGGGTGGTCTTGAAGAATCTCATCAAACCAAGGGTGTATAGTTAGTAGAAGATCCATCAGCGAACAGATTTTAACCTGGGAACTCATTTTGTACCAGAGCACAATCACCATCATGTTCTAATCTGACGTTTGATAAGAAATCCACAAATACATTGGACTTCCCTGGTTTTTCAATAATTGTTACGTTGAATTCCCCAGAAGAAGCAACTCACCTAATTATCCTCCCATTTCTTCATGAGGTACTTGATGGCTAAGTGATCTATGTATGTTGTGACTTTGTATCCCATGATGTAATGTCAAAATTTCTTAATTGCATAAACTACAGCCAAGAATTCTTTCTCCATTGTGGTATAATTCCTTTATGTTGGAGTCAGATTCTTACTGATGAAATATATGGCATATTTTCCCCATTCTCATCTTCTTGTCCTAAAACCGCTCCAATGGCATCATCAGATGCATCAACATAGATATGGAATGGAAGGTTCCAATTAGGTCCACAAAGGACAGGAGCAGAGATGAGTTTCTCTTTGATGATTTCAAATGATGACTGACACTCAGGTGTCCAGATGAACTCTACATTCTTCTGAAGAAGGGAAAACATAGGGGCCATGATTTTGTTGAAATGTTCTATGAATCTTCAATAGTATCCAACATTCCCTAAGAAACTTCTGACATCAATCTGGGTTTTTTGGGTCTCGAGTTGTTGTATTACTCTTAGGATCAACCTTAATCCCTTCAGCTGAAATATGGTGTCCCGACACTTTTCCTTGTTCTACTATTATCAGAAATTTCTCATGGCTTAGGGACAAACGATGATCCTCACATCACTTCAACACCTTATCTATATTTTTGAGAATCTCATCAAAGGTTGAACCATATATAGTGAATTCGTCCATATAGACTTCCACACACCCATTCACCAACTCAACAAATATAGCCAGGATAGCTCTCTAAAACGTTGCAGGAGCATTACATAGCCCAAAAGGAAGAACCCGATATGCAAATTTCCCCCAAGGGCAAGTAAAGGTCGTCTTATCCTAGTCTTCAGCTGCTACCTGTATTTGGTTGTAACCACTAAATCCATCCAAAAATGAAAAATATTTCCTCTCATCCAAGTTATTCAGCACCTAGTCTACAAATGGTAGAGGAAAATAATCTTTGTGTGTTGCTTTGTTATGTTCCCTATAGTCCACACACACTCTCCACTTTTCATTTTTCTTTGGAACCACAACCAAAGGTGACACCCATTTGCTGTCAGAAATCGGATAAATAAACCCTACTTGTAGGAGTTTCTCAATTTCAGTCTTAACGATATCTTTTAGGGTAGGATTGAGTCTCTGTTGTGGTTGGAGAAAAATTCAAACATCCTCAGTATAGATATGATGATTACACACACTTGGGTGTATTCCTATCATCTCTTATAGTCCCAAGTGAAAGCCTTAGATCTATTCACCAAGGTGTCAAACAATTTGTGTTCTTCCAGCTCAGTCAACCAACTGTTAATGTTCAAAGTTTTTCCTGGCAGCAACATAATGGTTTTAACTCCCGGATGGTTGGATGTGACAATATACATGGGCCTTATCAAGGTGTTAAGAGGACAGCTATGAGGTATGGTTTTTTTGAAGCTTGGAAATGTCTGCAAAGAAATGGTGCATTTTTGGAACTAAGTTTGTCAAAGGACA
The DNA here is from genome assembly GCA_007258455.2 of Sequoia sempervirens. Classification (NCBI taxonomy): domain Eukaryota; kingdom Viridiplantae; phylum Streptophyta; class Pinopsida; order Cupressales; family Cupressaceae; genus Sequoia; species Sequoia sempervirens. Next base: position 114,947,105 of record VDFB02000002.1, read on the forward strand.
AGGAAATCCCATGAAACTGGCATTATCATATTATGTGTGATCTAGATGTTGATTGGGTGTCCTAGGATCTCTTCTACGTTTGTCATCTCCTCACCACTCAAATCCATAGTAAGACTTTCCACATTGTTTTCCAATTCATCCTCTAATTCTTCACCATGTTGTTTGATGACTACCATGGCCAATGAAGCCAAATTTTCCTGTCTATTGGGACTTTCAGGTTCATCAACCCATACTTTATTATGTTTGGAAAGCTTGGCAGGAGGATACAAAAATAAATGTGTGTTATTAGGTCCATGTGAAATGGTCATTCCTCCCTCTCTACAGTCAATTTTGGCTGCAATAGTAGCCAGCCATGGTCGTCCGAGAATTATTGGATAACTATCTTTAGGTGTAAGAGACTCAATTATTTGAAAATCTACTGGATATTCCCATCCATCCACCTTAACCAGAACATTTTCAATGACACCCTGGAGAATAGCTATGGATTGATTCGCCATCTGCAAGACTGTAGTCATGGGACATAAATCAATAAGTCCCAATTTTTCCATCACATCAACAGTCATTAGGTTAATGGTTGCTCCAAGGTCCACCAAGGCATTAGGTATTGCTACCTCATTAATTGTTACTGTTATAAGTGGACTACCTTGATCGTCATATTTTGGAGCAGTGGTCATTCCAGCCAACAAGTCAACTAGATAATTTTTAATGTGGACAGTTTGTATTCATTTTGGTTTCCTCCCTGGAGTTTTGATACACAACTGTTTGATTATTTGGTTCAACTTAGGAATCTCCTTGATCGTTTGTATCAAAGGGACTTCAATCTGCAACTGTTTAATTTCTTGTATCAGTGCAGTTTTGGTAGATGTGGTCATTTCCGGAGTATCTTTCATGGTGATTGGTTTCAGACACTCCGGAAAAGGTGCTTTAATTTTTTCTTTAGGAGTGGCATCCTTCAAAAGTTCAGTTGGAGACTGACCCCCCTCCTCCTAAGGTAAGTCGAAAGCTCCAGTTGAAGATGGTGGGTCAGGCTTGTTTTGAGTAGCTTTTGGGGCTTGTTCTATGGATGTGGGCGTTGTTGTAGTTGTCTCAGTAGACTTCTTAATAGGTTCATCTAGAATTTTTTCAATAGTCGGCTGCGAAAGTGTTTTTCTAGACCTCAATTGCAAGTTTCCACAGTGTATCACGTTAAGTCTAGTGACATTGTCTTGTTCGGTGGAATACACTGGAGTATTCGAGTGATTGTTCTTTGGATTAGGAACAGGTTGCGTCGGAAGTTGTGATTGGTTAACTTGTTCATTTTGTTGAGTATTCTGGGGAGGTGGTAAAAGATTATGCGGTTGAGTAGGCATCCTTTTGGGACTAGTATAAAACTAATGTTGAGGTTGATTCCATTCATTAATAGGATTTTGAGGGTACCACTATTGTTGAGGCTAGTTAGGCCACTGAGGATTGCCCCAAGATTGATTTTCCCATTCAGGTGGTCCCCAAGGATAAGTTCCCCAATTAGGTGGCATTGGAGGTGGTGCTTGAGGCCAGGGTGCTGCCCATTGATTATTTTTCCAATTGGTTTGAGGACTCCAGTTAGGGTTTGAATTTTGTCCATAGGAAGAATTCCCTCCAGTTCTTTGATTTACAACATTGATCTCTTCCTCAACCGGAGGTGTTATTTTCTTGGAATTCTTAATGGTGTTCAGAAGCTCACACTAATTAGTGCGGTGACTCTTGTCACAAACTTGACAAACATCATTTTTTAAACTTTGTCTAAAGGGAATTCCCTTAGCAAATGTTTGTTTCGGCACCTAGGGCAGTAAATGGACAAAGTCTTAGGATTTCACGTTTTATCCTATATGTCATCAAATGTGGTGTTTAGCTGAATGAGAATATCAGTCTTGAAATTGGCTATCTCTTCACATAGTTTTCCTATTTCATTGGAACCTTTAAAGAGGGTGTACTTTCAGATACCTCCTCTATACGAGAGAAATTCCAACATAATTCAGTAATATCATCAAGCCCCAGTTGGGACACGTCTCCTTTTCCCATTAAATCCAAGCTCCTTCAAGCTTCGTCGTCGAGACCCTTAAGGAATAAAGTCTTCAGAATATCAAGACTTATGAATTCTCCACCATAGCATTTAGATAAGAAGATAAACCTATCTAGGTAATCCTCTAGACTTTCATCCTCATTTTTCCTTATTTTGAATAGTTCTTCTTTCCTATCGTCGATCCTATAGTAACTTTGGTATTTCTCCAAAAAGGAAGACTCCATTTCATCCCAGGAGGTTATCGACTGAGAAGCTAATCCCATAAACCAGTGCATGGCTAAGTCTTTCAGAGTGGAGAGGAAAAGCTTTAGTTTCTAGTTATCACTCTTGTAGTCATATGTCTGACACAATACTTTAAACTTGAATAGAAACCAGTCAGGGTCCTTAATAGACAAACCTCAAAAGGTTGGCAAGAAGGCTGGTGAGATATTTTTCATCATCGTGTTGTCATCTGCATCAATAGCAATAGGATAAGTGAATGTGTGTGGTGGTGGAGGGTTATTGTTGTTGGAAGCATTTCTACCGTCACCTATGATGTTGAAGGGAATGTGGTCCTCTTCAAGGATTCACTCAGTCGAGCAAGGCTCTGAAGTTTGCAAAGGAATATACTCCTCTACAACTATGTGTTCTCTTTCAAGGGTATGTAGGAAGGTCTCAAATTGACCCTACTCGGTCAATTCCTCAGTAAGTTCTTGATCTGAGTTTCTTTCCTCCCTACTTGTGGTTGGTACATCAATTGGGGGGGTTTTGGTATGAATCTTCCATGGGGGAATCGTTTCCTGCTGATGCAAAAAAAGAAGCCAAAGGATTATTTTTGTTCCTAAAAGAGGTATTCAAGGTATCTCTTACTAACACTATAAAAAGAAGGTCCCCAGCAATGGCACCAAAAATTCATAGGTTGTTGTTAGGTCCTAACACTTTAGTTGATAAATAAATACATTAATATATCGACTTGGTAATGTTTGAAGGCTATATGCAATAGAATACATCTCAATTGTCTCTCTCGGGTTTCCTAGATGTTGGACAGCTGAAATAAAACTCTAAACTAAGAAGTAACTAAACTTAGAAAGCAAGAAATCGTTCATCTAGAAAGCTTGAAATAACTAAACTAGAAAGCAAAAAACTATAAACCTAAAAAGCATAACTAAACTAGAAAGCATGGAAATGATTAAACTAAGAAATGTATAAATTGTTGAAGAGGTAAATCTTGTAAAGAAACTAGGAAACATTGCTCTAACAAATGATAACAAACAATTTAACAATCTGAAATAATTGAAAGAAGGTGCTCTGGAACTTCAAACACTAAACTCAAAGACTTAACAAAATTACACACATGAGAGTAAACTTCAATTCCAATTGTTATCTGCTAAATAAAAGTACAAAATTAAAAGTAAAATACTTATCCATCTAATCTACAACCCCTCAAGTGGCCAGCTCTTGGGTGCTCCTATGTCTAGCTTAGATCAAATCCACTGGTAACTCCAAAATTACTTCATTCAAAGAACTCCATTCACATTACTCAGTAACTCTAAAGGTGGTGGGATAAACTCATTTTATTCATATGAAAAGTGTAACTTAGAAAACATAGTGACAACATAACGATATTCTTTTGTATATCATTGTTTTCAACAATTACATCTTTATATAAGAGCAGCTAACAAAATCCTACTTTTCAATTGGTAAAGTCTTCAACTGATTGTCAACAACTAACAAACTTTAAAACCCATGACATGAAATATTAAAGAGGCTCGACACGAGCCATAAAGTCTTTAAAACTGAAAATAACAGAACTACAAAAACTCGGTCCATCATGTATGCTCATAAAGTTTCGACACCCATTCACTTGTCTTTAATGGTGTTGAATTCTATGTTAAACCTCTTTGACTGGGATGGTAACTGATTGTGGGAGTTGACCTGTGGAATGCTCAAAAACTAAACCATTAAGTTAGTGCAAATTAGCTTATTTCAACTAATTTCAAGAAATAAAGAGTGTACGCTTATTCATAAAAAAGAAAGCAATTACTTATCCTAAAGACAATTAATTGGTAGGGTAAGGATGGCTGAAAGATGTGAGGTTAAGTATTTAGTCCATTATATTGATGAGGTTATTTTTACCTCATCAGTTTGAGCAAAATTGACCTTGCTCCTAGGCCTTTTCAAGATGTATCTCGTGTTGAGTCCCCGCAAAATGCCAATAAATATTCCATCATTTGGGAGGAGAGAAATATTTTGAATAGCACTAATAAAGTGTGTCAGACACCCAAAGCAATCAAGGAAATAGGAACTAAACAACAAGGTTGTATAGCCACTAAGGGTAGTATAGAAAAGGTTGACGATGCAGTTGAAAGTATGTAAGATGACAAAGAAAACAGTTGGAGCATAGCAATGAGGAGAACGAAAAAAGTTTGGAGGAAAGCCGAATCTTTTTGTTGATGTGGGTGAATTTAATGACAAGGGGAGAAAAACTGATGCACACAAAGCCAAGGTCAAGGATTTGGAGGATTTAGAGAATGGTTCTCAAGTCTCGATGAGAAATTTTGTTACATCTAGAGGTGAGAACCTCCCTGCAACAAGGAATCAATGAAGATGCTCAGCTGGAATATCAGGGGTCTCAATGGCCCTGAGAAATGTCGGTACCTAAAATGGCTCATTGAGATAGAAGAGCCTAACATGGTGTTTATTCAAGAAACAAAGGTGGAGGAAGTAAAATTTAGTGAGATAATGCACAAGATCTAGAAGTGTGGGGATGGTGTGGCCCAAAGCATAGCTGGCAATGCCAAGGGGCTGGTCATAATGTGGAACAAGAATGTTATTTGTGAAACTGTCATTGAGGCCACTCCATTTTACATCTATGTGAAATGCAAGGATGTGAGGAATGGTGGTCACTGGTTGGATTCAAATTTTTATGGCCCTAGCTTGGAGTTAGAGCATGTGGTGGTTTGGGATTATCTTTGACCTTCCAGTTGCTACATGCCCTTAACAATCGAGTGTTGGGGGTGATTTTAACACCATTTTTTCCCCAAAAGACAAACAAGGAGGTAGATTGTAAGGCAACCAAGGCTCCATTAATTTTAGGAGATGTTGTGATGAAATTTCTTTAGTTGATGTCAAGTTGGGATGGTTCACATGGAATAACAAGAGATTGTTCGATGACAATATTCAATGCAGATTGGACAGATTTTTCTTTAATTCTTAGTGGTTGTTGGATTTGGTTGAGTTCTTCTCAGAGGTTTTATAGTTTGGGGGTTCTGATCACAAGCCTATCTCTTTATCCTTGAACCAATAGCTGAAAAGTATCTCCTTCAAGATGGAGGTTTTTTGGGTGACAATTTGGTTGGTGGTTGGTGGAACATTAAGGTTATTGGATGCAGGAGGTATATAATAGTGAAGAAATTTTAGGAAGTGAAAAAGAGGGCCAAGGGCTAGAATAAGGAAGCCATGGGTAACCTGTTTTCCAACAAGAAAAAAGTTTAAGTCAAACTAAAAGAAATTGGTAGTGACATCTCCAAGTTTGGATACATGCCATATATCAAGGAGGAGACAAAGTTGTTGAAATATTATGATAGATTTCTCATAATGGAAGAGGTCTTTTGGTTGTAGAAATCAAGGGTCAAATGGATTAATGAAGGAGATAGAAACACTATTTTTTTCAGCTATCCACCAAAATCAAGAGGCAACACAACAAAATCAGGAGTATTCATAATTCAGAGAACATTGTGCTTGAGGATATTGAAGCCATCAGACTTGAAGGATTGAGATACTTTCAAGAGATCTTAGGCTTCCCAGCTGAAAACACCCCCCATGCGCAAGAGGAAATGTTAGATTGCATCCCCAGCTTAATATCAAACGCTCAAAACAAAGCCCTCTTGTTCCCCTTTACCAAAGAGGAGATTAAGAAAGTTGATTTTTCATTAGGTTCTAGGAAGGCTCCTAGTTTGGATGGCTTCCAGAAAAAAAAATTTCAAAGATATTGGGACATTGTGGAAGAAGATGTTTGGCGGGTTGTAGAAGATTGAAAGCTACGAAGAGAGGTCTTGAAGTCCTGGAATGTGACCTTCTTAGCTTTGATTCCCAAGGTTAAGGACCCTCATACCTTTGATCAATTCAAGCCTATTGCATTGTGTAATATAATATACAAAGTGATTTCCAATGCCATGGCCTCTAGGATAAAGAGGTGTTTGAATAACATTATTTTTGAAGAACAATGTGGGTTCCTAAAGTACAAGCAGATTCTTGATGGTATTATCACCAACCATGAGGCTATCCATTCGGTCCAAAGTAGAAAAAGAGGCAAGATGATCATCAAATTGGATATGAATAAAGCTTATGATAGGGTTCCTTGGGACTTCCTAATTAAAGTCGTGAAGAAATTTGGTTTCAATGATTCTTGGTGTCAATGGGTTTACAACTATATTTCTACTTCTACCTTTGTTGTCCTGGTGAACAATTTTCTTATAGATTTTTTTAGCGCCAAGCAGGGCTTATGCCAAGGGGGTCCTTTGTATCCTTTCCTATTCTTAATTGTTGCAGAAGTTTTGGGTAGAAACTTGAAGAAGGAGCTGAGGAATGACAACCTAGAAGGCTTACGAATCTCTAGAGGTATTGGTAATGTCTCCCACTTACAATTTTTTGATGACACTCTTCTTCTTGGCACTGCTAAGGCCAAGGAGGCTAGTATTTTTAAGAAGGTGTTGAGAAAGTATGAGGCGGAAGCCAGGGAAAAGGTGAACACATCGAAGTCTAGAATCTTCTATTTAAAGGATGGATGTTTAGAAAGATTGGAGATACAATAGATTTTGGGTTTTGAGATTGATGTCCTCCCAAGTAAGTATTTGGGGATACCATTGAAAATTAATAGAACATCCGGGAGAGAATGGATTAATGTCATTAACAAGGTTCAAGAAATGTTGGCATCATGGAAAGGCAAGTGGCTTTCCTTGGTTGGAAGAGTCACTCTCATCAAAGCTTCTCTGATGGTTGTACTGGTTTATACTATGTCTATTTATCAAATTCTCAACAAGGTTGAAAAGTATTTGGAGGAGGTGAAAAGAAGTTTCTTATGGAGTGGCTGCAAAGAAAAATTCAAGTATAATTTGGTTAAATGGGATGAGGTGTGTAGGTCGGTTTCGCAGGGTGGGTTAGGCATTATAAATTCAAAGACATGAACATGGCATTAGGCATGAAATTAGTTTGGAGGATATATAGCGAGGAGAACAAACTATGAAGCAAGATTCTTCGGGCCAAGTATTTGCAACGCAATGTGGATAATATATTCTCTTGTGAGCTCCCAAGAGGCTCTAGCATTTGGAATTTTCTCAAATCTTACTGTCATTTTCTCAATGTGGATATGATTTGGAAGCTGGGCGGAGGAGACAAAATCAGATTTTGGAGGGACAATTGGTTGGAGGATAAAGCTCTTATGGATCATCCTCTTCACATTCCCTTGATGACACACTTTGAAGGTGTTGAGAGAATTCAGGTGAAGGATTACATTATGGGCAACGCCCCCTTCAGATCTTGGAAGAAGTTTGAAACTCATGTTGAGGAGCTGAGGCATGTATGTGACATGCTAGAGGCAAAACTTGAGAATTGTCCTTTGACAGGAGAGGTTTAACATAACAAATTGGTTTGGAAAGAACATGGTAGTGGTGTAGTGACGGTCAAAGGTGTCTTCTTCACTTATTGCTCCAAGGCTCCAACTAAAGGAAATTCTAATATATGGAATAAATATTGTATTTTGAAAATGAATGTTTTTTTGTGGATTGTGTGGAAGAAGAGAGCTTTGACATGGGGATAGACTTCAGTGAATGGGAAAGGTTGGCCCATCTCGTTGTGTCATGTGCAAGGTTCAAGAGGAATTCAACAATCATCTTTTTGCTCACTGCAAGGTGGCTTGGAATATTTTGAATCATTTTCGGGCGAAATGGGGTCTTCATATGGTTATTCCTAAGGATATGGTTGGACTACTAGAGCCTTGGTTTGTGAAGGTTGTGAGCCCAAGTCTTCAACTTATCTAGAGTGTGGTGCCTTCTATCATAGTGTGGAACATCTAGATGGAGAGAAATCGTAGGATTTTCAGAGATGAAGAATGGTTGATCAATAGGTTATGGGATAGAGTGGTTGGCACAATTGAAGAGCTGGGGGAAACTCACAAGATAGATGGTTGGGCCTTGGACGTTGTTGAGGTTAATTGGGCTAATGCTTGGCCCAACTTTAGGGGGATGGTACATGCCTCGTTACATTCTCCAAAAATTAAGAAAAATCCTAGGTGGGAGGTTCTTGAGCAAGGGTGGATCAAGCTAAATTTTTACGGTGCTGCCAAAGGGAACCCAAGAAAATTCGGTGGTGGTGGAGTTTTCAAGGATGCTTTGGGAAAATCAATTATGATATATGCTTTGGATCTAGGAAGTGACACTAATAATCAAGATGAAGCCAAAGCTATGTTGTGAGGCCTAATGATATCCAGGGAGAAAAGGTGGAGAAAACTGTGGATCGAAGGTGATTCCAAGTTGGTTATCGGGGCCCTAAGAGGGGGTGAAGTTCATAATTGGAGATTGGGGGTGATTGTAGAAGCAACTAAAAGCTATCTAAGTGAATTGGAGGGGGTGTATATCACTCATATTGGCAGACTTGGTAACCAAGTAGCTGACTAGGCAGCAAATGAATGCATTGATCTTAGACACAAGACTGACCTTTCTAGTAAATTTTGGTTGAACATCCTAATTGATGCTTCTCTATTGGTCTCAAAAGACAGGAATAACTTAAGGTATGTTGACGGGGTCATAGGGGTTTCGATATAATGCATGTTGGTTGTTTTTGTCTATTCCTCTATGGTGATTTTTGTCTAAGCTAACCACTCTTGGTGGTTGGTAGTAGTTGATGTTTTTGTGCTCTCAAAATGTTTGGTTTTGGGAAGACTCCCTCTTACTTTTTTCTTGGGTCCTGGTCCTTTTAAAACCAAGTTTCTTATATATAAAAAAATGTACCTCAAAAATATAAATATATTACAAACAATATTAGTATTAATTCAAAGATAAACTCAATATTAATAAATAAAAGAATTTATAAAATTAAATGTAAATATAGTTAAATTTTTAAATAAATTAAATTAAAAAATTAAAACCATCTTCAAATAAAATATAAAAAGCAAAAATAAATAAAATATTAAAAATAAAAATTAACTCTATTAAAATTGTTAAAGCTTAAGCCGATAAGGGCGTGGTTCGGTGGTCAAGTCGCTTGGTTGTAGTGACGGCCACCAAGGTTCAAACCCTCGCTGGGTCAAAGTGCTCGTAGGCCTTGTGCCTTCGCTGGGCCTTTATGCTCGCGGGTTTGGTTGTTTCTTGTGGTTTGTTGTACCCGGTTCATAGCTCCGGTGAAAAAAGCATTTACCCCTAATAATATGGGTGCATTGCACCTTTTAAAAAAAAAAATTGTTAAAGCTTAAATTTGAACTTTCATATTAAAACCTACAAGTAAAATCAAACTTAAAATGAAAAAAAAAATGAGATCTATTTTTTTTTCTTTGATCACCTCGAGAATTTTTAGTTTGGCTCGAGCCAGATGAGGCTACAAATGGAGGACCTCATCCCCATCATGAATGCACTACATTATCATGAACAATCCAAACCTGTGAGCACACCAACCCAACAAGGGTTTGGAGCATGAAGACAAGGCATAGAAACCCACAACTTTAAAGCTAACACGAGGGTTTGGAGCATGAAGACAAGGTATAGACACCCACAACTTTAATGCTAAGATTCAAGTATGCGAGCTCATGGGATCAACAAGGGCAGTGCAATCACAATGACCCAATGAAGGTTTGAACTTTGGTAGCAACAAGAACAATGCAACAAATTAACCTTCACACTATTAAAAAATTAAAAAGATTTATTTATTTATTTAATTCAATTTTATATATGAATAATAAATATTCTTAATTTTATTATTTAAAAAAATTATTATTATTTGCTTATATATATTTTAAAAAGTTAAATAATAATATTATTAAAATTTTCATATATATATATATACCAATTATCTATATGTAATATAATATAATAAAATAAATAAACATAAAAAATAAAAAAGTTTTAAACAATTATTTATATATTTTTTTATTATATATTATAATATATAAATTATTAAAATCTTAAAAATAAAAATAATATTTTAAAAGTTCTAAATATATAATTAATTATTTATACATTATATTTATTTTTTATATATGTTAAAAAAAATCTAAAAACAAAAGTTTTAAAAGTTTTAAATTTAATTTTTTTACATAAAATAAAGAATATAATGAAATAAATAACTTCTTAAATAAATCATTTTGCACTTGTAATCTAAAAAGTGACAAGATAAATTTCATTTCATAAAAAATAAATACAATAAATTAAGTATTAAAGATATGTTAGGTTTGAGTCACTAACTGGGGGTTGTTATAAGACAACCAAATACTTGTGTAGACGCATTGAAATCAATTTTTGGGATAATGTTCATCCAACACAAAAGACATATGGAATACTTACAAAAATTCAAAAAAAAATCCTAAAAGAATAATATAATTTTTTTATAAACAAAAAATCAATCATTTCAATTTGTGAGAAGGCCATTGTTTTATGTTAGAAGATTATTTTTAAGAAAAAATAATAAAACATGAGTAATGGAAGAATTATTTTCTCTTGTTACTTATGTAAAAGACAATATACTACTAAAAAAATCAATGAGAAAAAAGGAAAGGCATTAAATCCAACCTTTCTCTTTAGAAATTTGTGTAAATGACATCTTCACATATGCAACATCCCACTCTTCTAATTCTCCAACTTTATAAAATCTAATTTATTTGTCATTTCTTTTTCATATGTATTATTAAATAATTAAAACGTAATCAACAATTTTTAAACTATTTATAGAGTGTTGGCTCAAGTTCATATCCTTGTTTCTCCTCAGCGGGACAAGGTGGTGTGGAGAATGCTCACACAAGGACATTATTCGGTGGCTTATGCTTTTAACTCCCTCAATAATATTGTGGGGTCAAGGCCTCCTTGGGGTCTTGTTTGGTCGTCCAAGTTGATTCCCAAAATTAATCTGTTCTTATGGTTAACGATGCAGGACAAAATCTTAACCATTATTAATTTGTGGAAAAGAGGCTTCTCTATGCCTAATAGATGTTATTTGTGCAAGGATGCGGAGGACTGTTCTCACCTGTTTATAGGATGCATCTTTGCTCAGGAGGTGTGGGCTCACTTTCTTAACCTCTGGAGAGTGGAATGGATCTTCCCTTCATTGGTTTGGGAGCTTTGGCTTCAGTGGCAAGCGCCCTCTACTAATCCCTCCTTGATGTTGCTTCGGTCCCTCATGCTCCCTCATATTGTTTGGGGTTTGTGGAAGGAGAGGAACAACATAATTTTTAGGGATGCTACTCTCTCCTCGATCTCCTTATTTTTCAAAACTGCTTCGGCCATTAGGGAGAATTTTATGCAAACGGTTGCAAATTCTAATGTCATGGTCTGTGTGATGGTCTCTGATTATGATGTTGGGGTGGCTGACCAATGGAAACTTACATTTGATATAGCCAAGCCTCTCAAGAAAGATAAATCGAATAGGGAAGGGATTGTTTAGTACCCTCCTCCTCTTGGTTGGTATAAAATCAACTTTGATGGTTCATCTAAAGGCAATCTGGGTCCTGCTAGTTGTGGGGGAGTGTTAAGAGATCATAATGGTAGGCTTGTTTTGTCGATGGCACTCCCTTTGGGAACCAAACAAACCACTATGCTAAAGCAGTAGCAGCCTATCATGGCATCAAGCTGGCTAAGGAGAAGAGGATCTCTAAGTTATGGGTCAAAGGGGACTCTCTAAATATAATTAACTGCTAAAGAATTGTTCACCTCCTTCGTGGACAATTGAAAGATTTATTTTGGATGCCTGGTCTATGTTGCATGATTTTAATGAGGTATATATTTCCCATGCCTTTCGTGAGGCGAATGGGGTGGTAGACTTGATGGCGAATCTCGAGGTGACATCAGCTAAATACTGGGAGGCCAATGATAACCTACCCATCGATTTAATTACCTTGTTTAATAATGACAAATCCTAGCACGTTGGAGGAAGTCGTCTCCTCGACTAAAGGCTTGTGTGGTAATCATGCTCAACTTTGGTTAATTAGACACCTCATTCTTGTGAAGCTCATTGGAATCTGTGGGTGTCCAAACCATAAATGCAGGAGGCTCTTTACCATTATTGTCTTCAATACCACAGTTTGTAGGCCCGCACGCTTTCTAGGTGCTTTTTTCCTCTTGCCTTGGTGTTTAGTTGCAATTGTTTGTTGTATGTTCCTGCTTCTGTGAAGTGCTTGCATTTGATGATGGGTGGGGATAGGTTTAGGACTGAGCCTATTTCGTGCAACAAGTTCAAAGCCAATGCCGAAGTTTGGGAAATTTTGCAGAAAGGTAGGGTTACCCCTTTCATGGAGAAGTTGCATGGTTTTAAAACAAATGTTTCTAAGGAGTTTGTTGACACTTGGCATGGCCGGTTCTGAGCATGTTTGGAAAGGATACCACTATCAATGAGGAATTCATCATGGAGGTCATTGGGATGTCGACCAAAGGAAGAAATTTTTATAGGGACAAAAATCTGTCGGGGTATGCTAGATTGAATTTTCTTCGGGACAGAGAGAGCCAAAATGGTGAGGCTTGACTGTGGGGGATATGATAGGTCCAAAATCAAACCTATCTGGCGTGAGGTCGCCATGGCACTGATGCATTATTTCACCTTAGATGGCAGGTATTCGGCTATGTATGGCCATCATTTTGTGATGCTCAATCACTTTCGTCACGGTAAGCTCATATCTTTCCCTTTCTATCTTCTGCTCTCATTGGAAGAGGGGATTGTGAATTATAGAAATAATCTGAGGAACCCTTTCTTATATGAGGGTTTAATGTTGCTTATTGTTGATCATATTAAGGCTAACTGTGTTATTGAAGCCCCTAGTCCTGTTGATTTTGTCAAGTCGAAGAAGAGGGAGAAGGGGAGTGGGAAATGCCAGATTGAGGAGGTGGTTGAAAATGAGGGGACGGAAATTGAGGAGTGTCAAGCGTGGTCGGATGGTTACCACATAGACTTGGACTACACCCCTTCCTCAGGTGGGAAGAAATGTTCTACTAAAAAGGTAAAACCCTCCAACCCACATGTTAAACACAAAATTCAGGAGGCTTGCAATGAAGAGGATGAAGAGGGTAAAGGAAGTAGGAGGAAGGCTAAGAAACAGGAGCCGGTGTGCTCCAAGGATGATGTAGAAAAGATGTCAGGAGTTTTAGGGGTTAATCAGGATGGTGAAGTGGTGGATTATGGGAATAAGGACCTGGATCATGGTGTTGACGAAGGGGCCCCTACTGCCAGGAAAGTGAACAATGTGGTGGATGTGGATGAGTCTCCTCATGCGTCGGCTTCTAAAGGTAAGGGTAAGACCAAATTTGATTTTCCCAAGGGTTTTCAAGAGGATGATCCTCCTATGAGTTCCCATCAGGGGAGGGGATTATTCTGGGGTGCCATGGACTACACGCAAACCTCTGGTATGGTTAAAGGGCTAACATTTCCTTTAATTTTCTTATGTGGTTGGTTCAAGAGGTTCAAGACCTCCATAACAAACATGACACGATTGCTCAATGCAATATCTCTACTCTTAGAAGCCTAAAGAAAAAGGATTCCATCTTTAGTCTGGTTAAATCGATGAACTCCAGTTTGGGCCTTATGGTGGAGGACATGGCCAATTTGAAGAGAGATTATGGCCCGAGGTTGTCAACATTGGAAAGGAACTATTGGTTGTTGCATAAAGACCTTGACACAATTATTAACCTTAGCAAGGAGAAACTGGAATCCTTGGCTGAAGGGCTTGTGTTCCTGAATTGATAAGGCAAGGGAATGGACTAGAAGATCTATGTTTAGTGAGCCAATGAACAAGGAGGTGGGGGTGGATGCTAATAAGGAGCTGCAGGTTGCAGACTTGGGCATGGGGTCGAGCGTTCACACTTAGAGAGAAACCAAGAAGTGCAAAATGGTGTCGAGGCAGGAAGTGGAGGAGGTCATGGAAATGCATGACAAGGTGATTGCTAAGGACTTGGAAGCAGCCAGAATGCTTAAGGAACTTCTCTAAATGTTGCTTGTTCTATTCTTGTTTTGTCTGCTTTTTTTTGTTTTGGCTTTTCATTATCTACTGATGGGGTGTTGATGGTTATGTAATCAACCTATTTTTTGGGGTTTGGTTGGGAAGCCAATTTTCTTTATCTTTGCTGCCTTTGCTATTTTTTGTACAGGGTTTCAGGTCCCCTTCAAAACCTGTTTATTGCTAATCAAAAACAATTTTTAAACTAATAATCTTCAACTTTTTATTATCTACTTTTATGTTTTAGAAAAGTTTAAAATAATGGAAATTTCCAAGTTTCTAATATAAGTTTCCATTAAAAATTTAAAAATTATATTAATATTAGTTTTAAAAATTAATTTTCATATAAAAATATAAAATATATAATTATATAAATATTATAATATAATATATTTATTATTTTATATATATTTAATTTTTTTTATATATTTAGATTATTGATGGATTGTCATAATTTTAGTTCTTGTTTATCTCACTTTAGTGGACATAGGTGTAGTTTTGGGTGTAGACAACCTATAGAAGAGATCGAGAATCCTAGTCTCAAGGCTTCAAGAAGTGTGAAGCCTATTGTATGACCTAGAAATTAAATTGTGAAATTGAAAGAATAAAACAATAAATCAACAAGCATTCACAATCAAACGATCATTATCAATGAAGAAAATAAAGAAAATTGAATCAAACGAAATGCAAACCTTGCACACATTGAAACACACAATCTTCCCAAGCATAGCTCCATTGTTCTCCTCTATTTCACCTTTGGAGAATGGTGTAAGTTCTTTGCTCTCAGATTTGTAATAAGCACAATAGCATAAAAGCACGTGCAAAATATGAGTAGAGTTTATCTACACGACCTGAGATGAAAAATAAATGATAGGATGGCTTGATTTATAGATATTTGGTAACATTGATCAACGCTTATGATCAAATGAGAGACTGGAAAGATCAAGGGTGGGGGATTAATAAGAGGAATTGATTGATTGTTAACTGACTGCATGATTTTAGATGACTGATTGCATGATTTAGTTAAGATGATCAGATGAGAGACTAGAAAGATCAAGGGTGGAGGATTAATAAGAGGAATTGACTAATTGTTAACTGACTGCATGATTTTAGATGACTGATTGCATGATTTAATTAACCTTCTCATTTGCCTTTCTTTCACCCCTTCTCATGGGTGTGCTACTCCTAGCTAGCCAAATAACAACTTTCCTTGCTTGAAGCTTTCTATTCCTCTCATTTGTGC
This sequence comes from Sequoia sempervirens, assembly GCA_007258455.2. NCBI lineage: Eukaryota > Viridiplantae > Streptophyta > Pinopsida > Cupressales > Cupressaceae > Sequoia > Sequoia sempervirens. Next base: position 114,962,552 of record VDFB02000002.1, read on the forward strand.
TCAACAACCTATAAATGAAGACTAATAGGAGGGTGCTTTCACTAATTGGGAGCCTATTGATCCTCGTTGATGTTTGGGGTAAAATAGATGACCATGATCCTCCACTTGTCAGTGCTACTCTCCCTACTTAATGACTTTTTATATTAATAGATGTCGGGACTTGACATCTTTAAAAATTTGATCCCACAAACTCAGAGATTATAACCTTTTTACCACTCACTTTTTATGAGTGGAGAATAATACAAATTGAAAATCTAAAATCATTAAAAATTAGTAGTCATTGATGGACATATAAGTTGTCCATGAATGTTGATTTGGTCCCCCAAATTTAAGGCGACTAATTTAGATGAAAAAAGGTTAAAAGAACTGATGAGATGTGAAACATTTGAGGGGTGTTACGTTTACATTTTCCAATACTAATAATATAGACAAATAACCATGAGCAATTGTATAATTGTTATTAAAAACAAGTGATTGCATAAATATAAAGAGAACAAAGAACGACAATAGACACAAGCATTTGCCAATACTAATAATATAGACAGATAACCATGAGCAATTGCATAATTGTTATTAAAGACAAGTAATTGCATAAATATAAAGAGAAAAGAACGACAATAGACACAAGCACCACACAACATAATAGAAACATCATTGTAATACTTGATCACAATAAATAAAAATAAAAATTGTAGAACTTGATTACAATCAAATAAGCTCTAAAGTTGAAACTTCGATCTCTTTAATGCAAACATTTGAGAAGTCCACCATAAATCACATCTATAGAGAAGGTAACAAGGAGGCAGATGCTTTGGCCAATGAGGGAGTAAATGGTAAATAAGGGTATTGCCCATGTGCCAAAAAGGGGTAATTGTCTGTGCCGCCCATGGCCAGATTGGGCATATGGACACCCCCACTAAAAATGGTGACGACGACCAATACATCACTCTAGCCGCCAGGGCAATCCAGTGGTACACCCGTGACATTTTCTAAGAAGAGGAGAGGAGACAAATCTGACACAGGGCGTACGGTCTTGGGTATCAGAGCAACAATGAGATCGATCACACGAGGCAGTTGGGAAGAATTGGACGTGAACATTCAATGCCATCTAACCCGGCCTACGAGAAAATCCTCAGCAAGATTAGCTGATTTTGGTATGCGTGGAAATGACATGGGAGAAGAGCTGGAAGGGACAGCTAATGATGTGAGGCAAGGTTTGGACGCCGCCTCAAGCAGACATCTGGAGTATATGGAGTACTGTCACACAAAGGAATCTATAACCACCTTCAACGAGTTGTATCGAAGTGACTGATTGTGGAGATAGATGTAGAGGCAATTAATATTGCAAGGCTAGCAATTTCGAAATACTCAATGGTTTGAGCCTATTTCTACTTAAGAGCAAACAATCGAACTCAACGAAGATGGAAACTTCGATTCGACTGCGTTGCTCAAAGAAGCAATCAACCTTTACAGGCTTCATTACTGATCAGAGGCTCAAGCAAATTTGTCTCAATAAGGACATACTATGTCTCGAAGCGGTGAGGATGGCGATAGGGAAAAAGTTTTGCTTTTCGGGCAATCAAACGAGGGCGCACTTTGACATTTCCTCACGCTTTCTAGCATCACTGTTGATTTGAATCTATCGAAACTTCAGTGTCTGTTGCTACTTCGGATGGTATTCAAAGCTGCAATTTTGCTAGATGATGTGGATGTGGTGGCGGTGGCTCAATTGGGTGTTGGAATTTCCCTTCCGGATGACATCGACAAAATGTTTTTGCAAGGCGTCGAGGTGGAATGGCACCCTCTCATCCTCAACATGGACGCAAAAGGTTTGGAGCACCACAGACATTGGGCGACCATAGGCTACAATTTCCTCTGCAGAAGACTGGGCTTGGACGTAGTTGATGGAATCCAGTGGTGTCGCGAATTTGTTGAGCTTGTGGAATCAACTAGGTTCTACGACAAAGGGGATTGAAGGCTAGGGATGGTGGAATGGAACCATTTTGTTTTGGGCGGGTCGAGAGCCAACGAAGGCAGTAATGGGTGGATATACTAGATTGTATCTGTAAATTTTGGCTTTTCGGTTTTTTTAATTTTGTATCCCTTCTAGGAAGAACAAAACTTGCATATTGATCACTACCTATAAATTTTTGCAGGCTGAAACGATGTAAAAAATTTCAATTTCAATATAATCTAAGCAGCTTTAACTACGTTTACATATCAAAAAATAAAAAATAAAAAACTCTAAAATTGAACCCGCTGAAAATAAATCCCCCAAAAGTACCTAAACACCATTATTCCCCAAAATATCAGTGTGCCTAAACACCAACATTCCCCAAATATCACACAAATTAAAGACATGTTACAAGACATGTTACAATTGTTGACACTAACTTGCAACCATATAAACACCAACACAACCGAAGGATCCAATCACAGCTCTACAAACACTATTGTATGACAAGTGATGCTATCAATTTACATTTGTCTCTTACAAACACAAACAATGAGCAAAGAAAGAAACTCAAATAAAAACTCAAATTTCTGATACCGATTTCTCAGATTTATTTCAAAGTAACATCAATCTTCACAAACAACTAATCTTCTCTCAACCTTTGCTTTTATTTTTTCTATTAGCAACCTACTCTCTCCCTAAATTCTCAAATCTACAAGCGCATTTAACCTTTTCTCCCGCTCTTTTAGAATCTAAAAGAGCATTTAATGCTTTAGAATAAAGGAAATTATTCAAAAGTTGACAAATAAAAACTTTAAATTTACCCTTTCAATTATTAATTATTTTAATATTAGCTGTTTTAAAATACCCTAATTTTGATTTATTTTTTTAAATCATAGTAGTATAATATTGTTTGGGACATATATAAAATTATAAATAGACTGAAATTAAATGACTAACCTCTCTACATATTAACAATGACACGAAAGATAATTGTTCCCAAATAAAAAATGCGAGAGAAATGACCCCAAAAAAATACTGGGTCATCTATAAAAACTATTTTTAAATTGGAAATTTATTTTACTTTGTACCAAAAACTAAGTAGGCGATGTTGCCTTCATGACCTGTGTTTTTTAATCTCTATCCTCAGGTGTTGCAAAATAATAAATACATAACACTTTCTGATCCTAGCAAAAATAAATGTGGCAGGTCAATTACACGGAATTAATTCTATAAACAAATTTTATGCACTTTTTTTTGTTTTAGAGTGGTGGTTAACATATCCTTTCTCGTCTATAGAATCAGAAATAACACGAAATGCTATAATCCTGCTGTACTAAAGTATAACCTAACAAGAATATCAGAAAGCTAAATGCTACATCCAGTTCTTTTATTTTCAAGCTATAGATTTCCAATTATGGGAACCAGAGTGCAGAAACTTATACAATTAAAATTCCAGGGCAACTTAATAAATCTTTCCTACTTTTCAAGGGTAAAGGAGAATATCGTAGATCTATAGTAGACATGGTTTTTCTACGGTCCATGAAGATGAGAAAGTATTTGAATGAGAATTGTTTGCACCATACTCAGTGATCCGTCATCAGAATGGACAAAAAGTCATTAGTGCGATCCAAAACATTTATGCAAAAAATTCTTATGCAATTAATTCCAGAAACACTCTTACAATTATAGCAATCCTAAACATTTATGCAAAAAATTCCTATACAGTTAATTCCAGAAACACTTTTACTTATCATAGATCTAGATTACGTGCCAGACCAAATCTGCAACGGCAATCTTTCTGCTCAACTGCAGAGATCATACAGCTATTTTCAATAACAGAACAATCTCAACATTTTAAAATTTAAAAAGAAATTAATCAACTGTGAACATAATTATTTTTCCACTGGTAAGGTATACTGCAATATATACAAGCCATTTAACAATCTCGTTAACCAAAACAGCCATTCCAGTAAATTAAAAGGAAAACACTTTATTTTGATAAAACAGGTTGAATTACAAAAAGTCAATTATAATAAAATTATAAATCCATCAGATTTGTCATCCATCTTATTCTTACTGCATGTTATTGAAACAGTCATTTCCATTTCTTAAATTTCCCATGGCCATGTCCTTTTCCATGTTTCCCAAACTTGCCATGCCCAGATTTTCCATGTTTCGCAAACTTGCCATGCTTCCCAAACTTTCCCTGTCCGCCATAACCGCTGTGTCCACCATAACCACCGTGTCCACTCTGTCCACTATGTCCACCAAAACCACCGAGTCCACCATAACCACCATGTCCGCCCTGTCCACTATGTCCACTATGTCCACCAAGTTGGTGAGCACCATATGCTGCAGCAGCTGCTGCTGCACCTCCAGCGAGAACACCCCCTAATGGACCCATGCCATGCCCTGAGAATTGACATTGATCAGTTGATTAAAAGCATTTTTATTAAATACAGTAATTATTAAGTCCCAACTTAATTCACTCCAAAAGGAAACAAAAGTCTTGTCTTATTAAAGTGCAATAATTCAGCCCAAAAAGAAGGAGAAGGCTAAATTTACTTATTTGAGACTCGAGCTTCCACTGAACATAGTTGAAAAGAAAATTTTCAGAAAACTGCGTTCAAAAAATTTACTAATGCCATCCGCGTTGGCTTGTACATATAAATATATCGTACTTACCCTTAGAGTGGACACGAAATTTGTGCATAATACATGAAATAATTTAATAATGTGTATAAAAACAAAATAGTAAAATACAAATGAACGTGAACCAGAAAGATAACATGCCAATACTGTGAAGTTTATATAACTCCCACTAAGAGACTATATGGCACATCAAGATATAGAGGAAATGAGCTGTATTACTAAGATCACAGCCATGTTATCTTCATAAATCAGTATTCCCACTTGCCATGTGACCATAAAAATAGTCCTGAACTCAGTGAAACATTCTTCAATCTACACCAAGATTGATCTTATACTCATTGTTAACTAGTGCTTCCACTATTAGCTCTTTTGTCTTATGATGCTTTATTATATTTTTGTAATTTATTTGGTAGTGTCACAGGCTTTCTCAAAGGAAAATTCGTTAACAGCATGACTAGAACATGTGAAGGTAAGCTCCAACAGGTTTTGAATCTGTCTCTCTAGCCTCTCGGACATATGGTTCTTACTCTCAAAAATAAGGACAATATGTTTATAATATTATACACTCTAATATAAACATGTGTGAAATTTTAATTGCTGGGCTGAGAAGAGCATGACAGCTGAGATGTGTGTGGAGATAAATAAATTTTATCTTTTTTTTAAAAAAAATGTGACAAAATTTTGGGTACACGATCAGACTGAATCAATCATATGCAAAATCTAAATTTGCAAGGGTCTATGCCAGATAAAGCGGGGTTTGATAAGGAACTAGCAACTCATTTGAAAATTTAATACCTTTATTCCTAAAGATGAGAATATGATCCAAGTAAACAATAATAGACGAGCTAGCGATGATGAAGGAGCCTGGGTATGTCACATTCATCAGACATATGAACGATGTTGGCACATTGGTCAAAGCAAAAGACATAAATTATCACTCATACAATTCTCCTCTTTAATTCTTATTGTTGCCTTCCAAACAGCCCAACTTCAGGTTGATTTTGGTGGTGGAAATATTGTGCATCTCAAAGCTAATACACAAATTTACCAATGTCTAACAGTGTGTCAATTCTTCATAATTATTGTTGACGAACGGATAGTCTATGCAAAAAGTATCAAGAACCATGTTTCTTTAGCACCAAGACTATCAAGTTTTCAAGGAAAAGGGCTTGGCCTGGTCATTCCTTAACTGATGGGTTCTTAGATCTAGCATCGGACCTCATCATTCTTCCAAATGGATCTATGATGCAGTGGATTGTTCAAAATGGAGATTCTCATACCACCCTAGACCCAAATTAATCTGATGCTTTACCAATACGATAATGGGACATCTTTGTTTACTTCAAAAGCATCCCTACTACTAATAGTGATAAATTACCAAGTTGCCACTTCTCTATGCACAACTTGGCACACTACCAATGCATGATTACTCTAGTGCTCGTGTCTCTGAGCAAACGATGAACAACACAATTTTTCGCATATGGGACACAAGCTTGCAAGTATTGCTTGGAAAATACCAAAGTGACTTTGGTATTTAAAAGGAACTTTGAGATAAAGTCATCCACTTGTTAACATTAACAAACATACGTTGTGATTTACCTATGTATGTGACATTGCAGTCATACACATATTGAGTTACCAAGCGGAATGTCACATTTCTTCAATGGTGCTACATCATATGCTTGTATTGCATATAGGATTGATTTCATACTCAAATGTACATTAGCACCAAACTTGAATATACCTTCCTTGATGAACCATTTTATTGATTACAGATGAGGATGTGCTTCAATAGTAAGCCTTAGGCAACATTTGACTGCATCTTGCACGATGATGTTTCATTTGACTCTTGTCATCAATAATAACACAAAACAATTTGACTTTAACCCAATATTCTGGTGTAGAAAAGGCGCTCAAACAAGTAGCATATGAATTATTGTCTTTGTTTGGAATTGACCTGATGTGGACTATACATTTAATGACTACATGTGGCATTCAGAATCGTTGTGGATGGGAGACAATGATTTATCCCTGTAATCCTCTTTCCAATCTACCTCTGGGGCCCTGAGTCGTTAATATTGGTGTGCATGGGGAATTGCTTCTACACTGGACGATTTGGCTTTATCTTGGAATTTGCTTTGATCTTATAGGCATGGGGATATGCCCCAAATTTTGCATGGTGAGAAACTCTATCTTAGGATATAGATCGAGAAAAGCCCACTTATGTATGCTAGAGCAGTAGCGCCTCATTTTGCTCTATATCACAAATTTGTAGGTGCACGCGGAGGTCATGGATTTCATTTGTATGGTCCTCCACCAACACTTCCTTTGCCTAGAACTTCATGTGCTATTCCTCATAGCTCTTAAGAGGATAGTACTTTTTGCGTACAAGCTGGCAAACATCTCACAAGTGTCAACCAATGAAAAATAATGCTTGCATTGGGCATTGATTGTGCAAGCTTCCCACCACTGTGAGACCAGTGTGGACATCTTCAAGTTTGCAAAGATACTTCCATTGCACAATTGTTAGAATTTCGGTGCTCTTCCTCCTGGAGCTCAAAAGGATAGTACTATTTGCATACAAGCTGAAAAAATTCTCAGAAGTGTTTAACCAATGAAAAATAATGCATGTATTGGATATTGATTGTAAGCTTCCCACCACTAGGAGACCAAATGTGGACATCCTCAAGTTTGTAAAGATACTTCCTTTGAAAATTGCTAGAATTTCATGTATTCTTTCTCACAGTGCTTAATGGATGGTACTTTTTGCATACAAGCTGAAAAACTTCTCACAAGTGTCAACCAATGCAAAATCATACTTGTATTGGGCATTGATTTTAAGCTCTTCCCACCAATGTCCGACCAATGTGGACATCTTCAACACAACTAAGGTAATCAACACCAGTGAAGTGGTTAAAAGAGAAGTAGGACACTAAACACCAAATCCAGTCATTCAAGGCTATGCCAATTTGTCTTTGCAACATCAAAACATTCAATTCAGCTTGGAACTTGACATTGAAAAAGCATTCCAACATGCAAGGCAAACTGAGGTGGTGAAATCAGAGGACCCAACTACATCATGAGTTCACTCGACAGGCCAAAGAGTACAGCACAACATCTCAAGGACTTCCTTAAGGAGTTGTTGAAGGTCTACAGAGGCATCAGCAAGCTTCTTCTAGGAGCCAGACATCTTTCTCTTACAACCATGTTTACCTAGGGGTTCTAATAAAAATGTTGCAATCCTTCCTTCTGTTGTTCTACATGGGTGTTTAAAGCGATGTATGAATATGGACCCAATGAACAACTTGGTGTAAAATTTCCTCTAATATCTCAATGATCCACACCATTGGGCTAGGATGGTGGCACCAAGAATTTATAACCTAGTTGGAAAATTACTCGGTTATTTTATAAGTATACAACAAAAAACGATACGGAAGTTTACAACAAATTCATAATACAAGGTGAGAGGATAATAATATTCTTCTAATCAAAATTGGATAAGAAAGGCCAAAAAGGCTGAAATGAGAATTCTTGTCATCAGAGAACCAGAGGAATGCTTCCTAACTGATTTACCTAGCTACAATGGATTCATGTACGTCTATTCACCAGATCTCTGTATCAAGTTATCAACCCTGGGACCTGATTTCAAGTATATATATAAATACAAGAGAGGCAATTAAATCAAGTAATTACATAAGGGATCAAGAAGGGATCTAAAAGTGCATTTTAATGCTTTAGAATAAAGGAAATGAATTCAAAAGTTAACAAACAAAAAACTTTACCCTTTCAATAATTAATGATTTTAGTATTAGTTTTTTTAAAATACCCTAATTTTCATAAAAGTTTTTTTTTTTTTATCATACGTTTCATATTAACAAATGACATGAGAGATAACCATTCCCAAATAAAAATGTGAGAAATGACACCAAAAAGTTACTGGGTCATCTATAAAAACTATTTTTAAATTGGAAATTTATTATACTTGACCAAAAACTAAGTAAGCGATGTTGCCTTCATGACCTGTGTTTTTAAACTCTATCCTCATTCAGGTGCTGCAAAATAATACATAACACTTTCTGATCCAAGCACAACAAATATTGCAGGTCAATTACACGGAATTAATTCTATAAACAAATTTTATGCGCTTTTCTTGTTTTAAAGTGATTAGCATATCCTTTGTCGTCTATAGAATCAGAAATAACAAGAAATGCTATAACCCTGCTGTATTAAAATTTAAAGTATAACCTGCCAAGAATATCAGAAAGCTAAATGTTACATCCAGTTATTTTATATTCAAGCTATAGATTTCCACATATGGGAGCCAGAGTGCAGAAACTGATCCAAAAAAATTCCATGGCAACTGAATAAATCTTTACTAGCTTTCAACAGTAAAGATGAATATCATAGATCTATGGTAGACATGGTCTTTCTACAGCCCATGAAGATGAGAAAGTATTTGAATGAGAATTGTTTGCATCATACTCAGTGATCCGTTATCAGGATGGAGAAAAAGTCATTAGTGCGATCCAAAACATTTATGCAAAAAATTCCTATGCAGTTAATTCCATAACACTTTTACTTATCATATATCTAGATTACGTGCCAGACCAGATCTGCAACAGCAATCTTTCTGCTCAACTGCAGATCATACAGCTATTTTGAAATTTTCAATAACAGAACAATCTCAACTTTTTAAAATTTATAAAACAAATCAACTGTCAACATTAATTATATTTCAACTGGTAAGGTATACTGCAATATATACAAGTCATTTATCAATCTCGTTAACCAAAACAGCCATTCCAGTAAATTAAAAGTTAGAACACTTTATTTTGTTAAAACAGGTTGAATTACAAAAAGTCAATTATAATAAATCCATCAGATTTGTCATCCACCTTACTCTTGCTGCATGTTATTGAAAGTCATTTCCATTTCTTAAATTTCCCATGGCCGAAGCCTTTTCCATGTTTCCCAAACTTGCCATGCTTAAATTTTCCATGTTTCGCAAACTTGCCATGCTTTCCAAGCTTCCCAAACTTTCCATGTGGTTTATAACCACTATGTCCACCAAAACCGCCGAGTCCACCATAACCACCATGTCCACTATGTCCAGCAAGTTGGTGAGCACCATAAGCTGCAGCAGCTGCTGCTGCACCTCCAGCAAGAACACCCCCTAATGCACCCATGCCATGCCCTGAGGAATGCCGCGAGAATGGCATTGATCAGTTGATGTGAAAAGCATTTTTAATGAGTACAGTAATTATTAAGTCCCACCTTAATTCACTCCAAAAGGAAACAAAAGTCTTGTCTTATTCAAGTCCAATAATTCAAACCAAAAAAAACGAAAAGGCCAATTTTAGTTATTTGAGACTCGAGCTTCCACTGAACATAGTTGAAAAGAAAAATTTCAGAACACTGCGTTCAAAAAAATTTACTCATCCCATCTGTGTTGGCTTCTAGTTATAAATATATTGTACTTACCCTGTACACATGAAAACTGTGCATAATGCATGAAATAATTTAATAATTTATATAAAAACAAAATAGTAAAATACAATTGAACGTGAACCAAAAAGATAACATGCCAATACTGTGAAGTTTATGTAATTCCCAATAAAAGACTATATGGCACATTAAGATATAGAGGAAATGACCTGTATTACTAAGATCACAGCCATGTTATCTTCATAAATCAGTATTCCCACTTGCCATGTGACCACAAAAATAGTCCTGAACTCAGTGAAACATTCTTCAATCTACACCAGATTGATCTTATACTCATTGTTAACTAGTGCTTCCACTATTAGCTCTTTTGTCTTATGGTGCTTTATTATATTTTTGTAATTTATTTAGCAGTGTCACAGGCTTTCTCGAAGGAAAAATAATTAACAGCATAACTAGAACATGTGAAGGTAAGCTCCAACAGGTTTTGAATCTGTCTCCCTAGCCTCTCGGACATATAGTTCTTACTCTCAAAAATAAGACCATATGTTTATAATATTACACACTATAATATAAACATGTGTAAAATTTTAAATGTTCAGATGAGAAGAGCATGACAGCTGAGATGTGTGTTTGGAGATAAATAAATTTTACTTTTAAAAAAAAAAATATGTGACAAAAAATTTTAGGTACATGATCAGACTGAATCAATCATATGCAAAATCTAAATTTGTAGGGGTCTATGCCAGATAAAGTGGGGTTTGATAAAAAGCTAGCAACTCATTTGAAAATCTAATATCTTTATTCCTAAACTTAAAGATGAGAATATCATCCAAGTAAACAATAATAGACGAGCTAGCGATGATGGAGGAGCTTGAGTATGTCACATTCATCAGACATGTGAAAGATGATGGCACATTGGTCAAAGCAAAAGACATAAATTATCACTCATACAATTCCTCTTTAATTATTATTGTTGCCTTCCAAGCAGCCCAACTTCAGGTCGATTTAGGTGAAATATTGTGCATCTCAAAGCTAATACACAAATTGGCCAATGTCTAACAGTGCGTCAATTCTTCATAATTATTGTTGACGAATGGATAATCGATGCAAAAGTATCAAGAACCATGTTTCTTTAGCATCAAGATTATCGAGTTTTCAAGGAAAAGGGCTTGGTCCGATCATTCCTTAACTGATGGGTTCTTAGATCTGGCATTGGATCTTAGAATTCTTCCAAATGGATCTATGATCCAGTGGATTGTTCAAAATGGAGATCCTCATACCACCCTAGACCCAAATTGGAGATCCACATACCACCCTAGACCCAAATTGATCTGATGCTTTACCAATACAACAATGGGACATCTTTGTTTACATCAAAGGAATCCCTACTACTAATAGTGATAAATTACAAAGTTGCCATTTCTCCATGCACAACTTGGCACACTACCAATGCATGATTACTCTAGTGCTCGTATCTCTGAGCAAATCACGAACAACACAATATTTCGCATATGGGACACAAGCTTGCAAGTATTGCTTGGCAAATACTAAATTAACTTTGGTATTCAAAAGGAACTTTGAGATAAAGTCATCCACTTGTTAACTTTAACAAACACATGTTGTGGCTTACCTATCCATGTATGTGACATAGTGGTCATACATATATTGGGTTACCAAGCGGAATGTCACATTTCTCCAATGGTGCTACATCATATGCCTGTATTGCCTATAGGATTGTTTTCATACTCAAATGTACATTAGCACCAAACTTGAATATACTTTCCTTGATGAGCCATTTTATTGATTATAAATGAGGATGTCCTTCAATAGTAAGCCTTAGGCAACATTTGACTGCATCTTGCACGATGATGTTTCATTTGACTCTTGTCATCAATAATAACACAAAACAATTGACTTTAACCCAATACCCTGGTGTAGAAGAGGCACTCAAACAAGTAGCATATGGATTATTGTCTTTGTTTGGAATTGACCTGATGTTGGACTATACATTTAATGACTACATGTGGCATTCAGAATCGTTGTGGATGGGAAACAATGATTTACCCCTGTACTCCTCTTTCCAATCTACCACTGTGGCCTTCTGCCATTAATATTGGTGTGCATGGGAGATTGCTTCTACACTGAATGATTTGGCTTTATCTTGGAATTTGCTTTGATCTTATAGGCACGGGGATATGCCCCAAATTCTGCATGGTGAGAAACTCTATCTTAGGATGTAGATCGAGAAAAGCCCACTTATGTATGCTAGAGCAGTAGCGCCTCATTTTGCTCTATATCACAAATTTGTAGGTGCACGAGGAGGTCATGGATTTCATTTGTATGGTCCTTCACCAACACTTCCTTTGCCTAGAACTTCATGTGCTATTCCTCATAGTTCTTAAAGAGGATAGTACTTTTTGCATACAAGCTGGCAAACATCTCACAAGTATCAACCAATGAAAAATAATGCTTGCATTGGGCAATTGATTGTGTAAGCTTCCCACCACTGTGAGACCAATGTGGACATCTTCAAGTTTGCAAAGATTCCATTGCACAATTGCTAGAATTTCTGTGCTCTTCCTCCTGGTGCTCAAAAGGATAGTACTTTTTGCATACAAGCTGAAAAAATTCTCAGAAGTGTCAACCAACGAAAAATAATGCATGTACTGGGTATTGATTGTGAGCTTCCCACCACTGTGAGACCAACATGGACATCTTCAAGTTTGTAAAGATAATTCCTTTGCGCAATTGCTAGAATTTCATGTATTCTCTCTCACAGTGCTTAATGGATGGTACTTTTTGCATACAAGCTGAAAAACTTCTCACAAGTGTCAACCATTGCAAAATCATACTTGTATTGGGCATTGATTTTGAGCTTCCCACCAATGTCAGACCAATGTCTTCAACACAACTAAGGTGATCTGGTCAACACCAGTGAAGTGGCTATCAGAGAAGTAGGATTCTAAACATCAAATCCAATCATTCAAGGCTATTCTAATTTGTCTTTGCAACATCAAAACATTCAATTCAGCTTGAACCTTGATATTGAAAAAGCATTCCAACATGCAAGGGAAACTGAGGTGGTGAAATCAGAGGACCCAACTACATCATGAGTTCACTCAACAGGCCAGAGTACAGCACACCATCTCAAGGACTTAAGGAGTCGTTGAAGGTCTACAGAGGCATCAGCAAGTTTCTTCTAGGAGCCAACCACCTTTCTCTTGCAACCATGTTTACCTAGGGTTCTAATAAAAATGTTGCAATCCTTCTTTCTGTTGTTCTACATGGGCGTTTAAAGGGATGTATGAATATGGACCCAATAAACAAATTGGCGTAAAATCTCCTCCAATATCCCCAATGATCTCCAGCATTGGGCTAGGATGGTGGCACCAAGAATTTATAACCTAGTTAGCAAATTACTGGCTTATGTTATAAGCGTATAACAAAAAACAATACGGAAGATTACAACAAATTCATAATACAAAGTGAGAGGATAATAATATTCTTCTAATCAAAATTGGATAAGAAAGGCCAAAAAGGCTGAAATGAGAATTCTTGTCATCAAAGAACCAAAGGAATGCTTCCTAACTGATTTAGCTAGCTACAATGGATTCATGTACGTCTATTCACCATATCTCTGTATCAAGTTATCAACCTTGGGACCTGATTTCAAGTATATATATAAATACAAGAGAGGTAATTAAATCAAGCAATTACAGAAGGAATCAAGATCAGTAACAGTTGACGGTTCACCTTCCTACTGATGTATTGTTTCATCTTCCATGTGTGTGCTGCACAGGATCATCTTCTAACTTGGCCTGAATCATGAAAACCTTGTTTGGAGTGGTGCCATATGTACAGAGGCCTGGTGCAAAACCTGACCTGTGCAAAAATCCTCAGTGCTATGCACCAACTCGGTAGTTGCCAACTGTGTAGCATGCCAACAAAGAAGAATTGTGGTGCCATGAGGATTGGTGCTGGTGCTAATGCTGTCACTATATGCATCGAACTAAAAATGACCAGCACAGTCAGGGTGAGATAACAGACTGTCACAGCTTGGTTCGGATAATAGATAATGCAATAGTATAGTTAGCTACAATATGTACAAAATATATTCTGTTAAAAGGGCCTTGATGATGCGGTCTTGTAGAGGATGTTATGCTTGGCAAAACATCTGCTTCACAATTTGCAGAAAATTGTTGAAAGATGTAAGGAAAAAGCTGTCAAACTAGATCATAGAAAATCATATGCCCATGAATCTACAGAAATGAAATATAACAGAAGTGTGGCACCACAAGGATCGGTGCTGATGCTAATTGCTTGCACTATACAATACAGCATCAAGCTACAAATGGCCAGCATAGCCAAGTTAAGAGTTTAAGTTTAAACCATCACAGATTGGCACATATGATAGAAAATGCCATGGTATAGTTAGCTCTACTCTAGTCAAATATTATCAGTGAAAAGGCCCTAAGATGCTGTTTTATAGAGGACATTGTGCTCAGTAATCATCTGCTTTGAAACATGCAACGAGTCTGTCAAGCTAGATTACAGGTGCTCATGAATTTACATATATGAAAGACAAACAAACATGCCATCATATATAAATGTAATTATGGATGAAAGAAAAGGACATTAACATGAATTGGAATGGTAAGGTCTAACACAAGCAACTCTAAGATGGCATTCAACTTAGTCGGATGAGTTTAAATTGAAAATCATTATGGACTGCTACTCTCCAGAGAATAATGGTCTGTATTATAATTGTATTGCATGGAAATGCTCAGATTTAACCATATGAATAAGCTCAACACAGATCTACGGATGAATAAAACTAAACAGATTGCTAACATGATGTGATCCTTCAGGTAATACATCACTGTCAGTAAATGTACTAATATATTGTAGTTTTTTCAAGAACTGAGGCCTTTAGTTACTATTCAGTATTTAGTTTATAATGCTTGCTGCTTGGCTCTTGGAACTACATGAGACTATCAAACGAAAGCCTCATCAGAGCTTTATCAAGAATATTTCAAATTTTCAACAATTATAATTGTGGGAATCTAAATTCTAAAAGCGTGACTGTCAAACAGGAAGTGATTGTTGTATATCTCTTACCTTTTACAGTGCATGGAAATGCATAAACATTATTGAAGATACTGGATTAATATATATAAATCTTTACAAATTTGTAGCCCTACATCGCACCAGTTACAATGAGACAGTAAAGATACGATAATTAGATAAAGATGTACTGGATTTGTGATAAATTCATCCACTTATGAATTTCAACCATTTATTTAATGCTCAACCCAATTATAAAAAGCAAAATATATTGTTTGAATCAATAGTAGATATATGAAAAAGCCAAGTCTTTATCCTTGACTCCTATAACCCACTTACTAACACCATTGTCTATCCAGCCCCCAGAATGCACATTTGACCGTAGTTATTAATTAATTGAAAATCAGAATACAAGGGATTTTTTATTTTCAATTAATTAATAAATATGGTCAAATGTGCATTATGGGGGCTGCATAGGCGTTTCCCTTACTAACCACGTATTTTAATTATTCCCTATTTCAAGAAAAAATTAAAACCCAATGCTCCATCTCAAAACAACAAATGTAAAAATTAAAAAATACAGTTGTAGCATTTAGGAAACGTACCAGGCTTTTGATGCCCTGCAGAGTAACCTGAGGCTGGATAGCCACCATATGGAGGATAGCCTGGTAGTGGTCCACCTTGTTGAGGAGGGTAGCCATATGGTGCATTGTGCTGAGGTGGAGGATAACCTTGTGTGCCAGGATATCCTGAAGGAGGGTATCCTGAAGGAGGATATCCTCCTCCTCCTTCAGGAGGATATCCTCCTGGAGGGGCTGATGGAGGATATCCTGAAGGAGGATAACCTGAATGCATACCTCCTATCATATTGGAGAACAGTCCTTTGTCCCACTTACTCCATAACCCACTTACTAACACTATCGTCTACCCAGCCCCTAGAATGCACATTTCACTGTATTTATTAACTAGCATATATATCTTTAATAAATCTATATAAAATACATCAAGAGATATCCTTCTCTATATGTATATTTTTAAATTTATACGTATATATGAATCCTAGCCGTGATCTTAACTAAACATCTTACTAAATAATCTATATAGATAACATTGAGATGTATTTGTTGAGGCACTAATTTTTTATTACATTATTTAACATAAGATTAATATAAATGATATTAATTTAAAAATAATAGTAAAAATTAGCAAAATAATATGTAAAACACGAATAATATAATAATATAAACAATATAAATATTATAATAAAAATATAAAGAAGATAAATAAGCAAATAATTAAAATAATATAATATAAATATAAACAATAGAAATATTAATTAATTGAAAATCAGAATACAACGGATTTTTTATTTTCAATTAATTAATAAATATGGTCAAATGTGCATTCTGGGGGCTGCATAGACGTTTCCTTTACAAACCACGTATTTTAGTTGTTCCTATTTCCAGAAGAAATTAAAACCCAATGCTTCATCTCAAGAAACAAGTGTAGAAATTAAAAAATAACATTGTAGCATTTAGCAAACATACCAGACTGTTGATGCCCTGCAGAGTGACCTGAGGCTGGATAGCCACCATATGGAGGATATCCTGGTGGTGGTGCACCTTGTTGAGGAGGGTAACCATATGGTGCATTATGCTGAGGTGGAGGATAACCTTGTGTGCCAGGATATCCTGAGGGAGGGTATCCAGAGGGAGGATATCCTGAAGGAGGGTATCCAGAAGGAGGATATCCTCCTGGAGGGGCTGATGGAGGATATCCTGAAGGAGGATAACCTGAATGCATACCTCCTATAATATTGGAGAACAGTCCTTTGTCTGCATTTTCGCCCTCCTCTGGCTTTTTGTTACCTCCTCCCATTCTTACTGAGCTCGTCAAATGAATAACTAGTGCAAGCCGAAATAACTGATAATATTTCTTATAGTGGAGTTGAGCTTTATGGATTCAGACAGTAACAGTGTTGAACAGTGGAACGAAGAGTCGGTGTATATCAGAGATCAAAAATCTTGACTACCTGTCAAATTAGTTAGAGAGTCCGTTAGATTTCAATACCGTAAATCAGCTATCCCCTTTATCTAAAAGGGAATTTAACCTCCCTATCTACCTCAGCAAATCATTTTCATCGATGCTTTCAAAATGACACAGGAAACAAACAAAAACCAAAAAATACAATCATAATCCCACCAAGCAACACTAAATTAAACTTACGAACATACTACTATGAAGTTAAATTAAATTTTCCACACTGCTGATATGAGTTACATTTATCAAAAAGTTATCCTCCAAAAGCTGCAGAAAAATATCATACCATAATGCCAGTTAGTTTTATCTACAAGCACCGTCTGCTAAAAGAGCAACTAGATGTCAAAAAAAGGAAAAGAACTCTAGGACAATATGCGAACATAACAGAGAAGAAGCCCACTACGCTAAAAAGTTTACTTTAGTATATATTGTGAATGGTAGTCTAGTTCCAAGGCAAACAAAAAAACAGTTCTGCACATAATGTGGTCTTCTAGTTCTTAGATTTTCTACATGGTTGTTCTCTGTAAAGTTTCAAGAATATTTCCCTTACAGGGTGCTATATCAGGCCCTTTTGCTATGGCTGACATTTCAGCAATTGCACAAGATTGAGGATACCAAAGACCTGGTCAAATATGGTATGGGGTTGACATAAGAGTTTGGTGTTTCATTCTAATCAGATGCATTTAATATGAGTTGGTTTTGAGCTCTGAGAGCTTGTTTATCCATGCGGTTTTGGTTTCAGGATTACATTCATTATAAAGATTTAACCCAATAAAATGTACCCCCTACCCCCAATTATCGGACGAGTAAATTCAGGGATGAAAAGGAAGCCAAATGGAATCCTCCACCAATGAATTAGCTTAAGCTAATTCCGGATCCTCTAAAGAGATCCGGACACGAGCAGGGGGCGGATGGGATTTACTTGAAATCATAATGGAATAGCCAACCTTTAAGTTTGCCCTTGGTTTTGTTGCACTAACCGCCACACCTCTACGAATTTAACTAACCGTCACTGTGGATACAGGTGAAGATGCTGACTTGGAAATTCAGCAATACTTTGGGATGAAATTTGGAATGGTATGCAATTAGCTCAGAAACATAACACCGAAAACTAGAATATTGAAACTAACTCCCCATTTTTGGCATCCTTGTAGAATGATGGGTGTCCTCTTAACTCCCCGATCGAACAGCAACTAGATGTCAAATAAGGGAAAAGAACACTTGTGCAACATGCGAGCATGACAGAGGTCTACTAACGAGGCAAACCAAAAACGATAAGGTTTTGCTGAGTTCATTGACCCATTTAAGGGATGAGATCAAATTGTGTTATGGACGAATTTGGCGGTGTATACCCTCAATTCTTAAGATTTACTCAACCAAAATTCATTATTTGCACATCTGAAGACTGAATTGCTTACCTGACTTCCAACAAACGTGGAAGCCTTCATTTAATCAATAATCTCACCCTGGTTTGCCATACATTTAACCAACAAAAATTTTAAAAAGGCAGTGGAGGGAATTGCTCCCATTCTATTTCTTACGGCATCATGCAAATAAACACGAATTGAAGGGGGTTTAAAAACAATGGCATCTGCTATTTCAAAAGCTGTGGTTTAAATATGATGTCTGTCATATGCACTTCAATAATTTTTCATATGCACAATTTCAGAGTATGTTTCATACAATCGGATTTCTCAAGAAAAAACCACAACCAACAAACCACAATTTTGACCTCTTACGCTAAAATTAGCGAAGCGGCGTAAGTAAATTAATAAATACAAGAAAGGAATTGCTTACCAAAATCACAAGTCTGTGGAAGAAGAATCCCTGGATGCTCATTTGCCACCACCACGGTTAAAAAATTTGGAAGATTGTTTGGAAGTTTATATAAAGAAAATTCTGGAGCGGTAGGCGCGTTGACGACGCGTAATCGAACGAATACACGGGGGCCGGGGGGTCCATCTGATGCTTTCTTTAGGGAAAATTGACACGCACCTTCTTCTTTATTATTTTGGAATATTTGGTGAATATTTGGTGATAAGAGGATAAAGATGACCAAATTGAGAATGCGCGTAGAGT
Organism: Sequoia sempervirens; assembly: GCA_007258455.2. Classification (NCBI taxonomy): domain Eukaryota; kingdom Viridiplantae; phylum Streptophyta; class Pinopsida; order Cupressales; family Cupressaceae; genus Sequoia; species Sequoia sempervirens. The sequence goes on from VDFB02000002.1 coordinate 114,981,789, forward strand.
TTTAAAAAGTTTCTTAATGTAACCTACGGTTAACGACAATGGTGAGTTATTTTTATTTTATTTTTATTAATTATGTTTAGTATTAATAATTAAATTTCAGTTTCAATTAAATGAAGAGTTAATATATATGTTAAAAGAATTATTTTATAGAATTTTATTTATTTATTTAGGAGCTGTTTTATTTCACTTAAAAATTTGTTTATTTTTTAAAATTTATTATTTATTAAAAAATAGTATATTTATAAAAATCATGTGAAAGATATTATTATGAAAGGTGTTATTCTACTTAAATCACAAATTTCATAAAAATCTTTTAATTAATTTTTTTTCAAGTAGATATATTTTTTATGTTATTAATATAAAATATATGAAAAATCTTAAAATAAAATAAAATGACTTTAAACTAAATACGATAACTTAAAATTGATATCTCTCAAGGTTTTTAGATAAAAATTGATATCTCTCAAGATTTTTCGATAAATATTTTAATTCTTCTACAATTTTAAAAGACAATAATTTTAAATTTTAAATTTTATTTTATAAAGAGTCATTTAATCTATATAAAAAAAAAATATTGAGTTATAGTTGAATTTCAATTTGTTCCTTAACTATTGAATATATTGTCATAATCATATTTGTTCCTTGACTATTGAATATATTGTTAATCAATTATAACATGAGGTTTCTTCATCTCTTACTTTCATTAGAATATTAGTAAAAAAAATAGGTAATTTTCACTACTTTAAAATCTTTTGATAAAATAATGTAGTTATTGCAAATCATTAGTATAATTGTTCAATTTATAGTTATTATATCTATTTTCTATTTAAATTGATTACAAATTGTGTAACTTATAGTATTACTAAAAAAAATATTTCTATTGCTAATGCATAAATTTGACAAAAAAAAATACATGGAATCTCATGCAAGAACATGCATAACATCAAAAAATAAAATCTAATTTTTATTTATATTAATTATAAATGGTTCAACTTGATAATATTGTTAAATTTATTTATTTTATTGCTAATGCATAAGTCTTAATAGAGAGAGAAAATTCAAACATGTAGAGGATCAAGATATAAATGATGACTTCACTAGAGAGATGAAGAGATAAAATCATTACTTAAAAAACTAAACTTTTTTGAGATCTCTTACATTACTTTTAAAATTATAATTATTTTTAAGGAAATGAAATCTAACTTTTAGTATAATTTATAATTTTACCTAACTCTTTAGTTTGTAGTGTGACCTAAATTATAAATTTTAAGTATTTTACTTTTTAATATTAATATTTTAACTAAATTAAAACAATTTATATACTTAATCATGGGAAAATAATGGTATATACATAAATATAATTTATTTTATTTGTATATGTTTATTATAATATCATGAGGGAGTGTATATCTAAATTTGAAGTTATCATTTGGTTAAACTATCACAAGTAAATGATCCAACCCATCAAAATTATTCAAGGTCAAATAAAAAACAAATCATCATTCTCAATATTTAAATACAACTATTTTTTTTAAAGATAGGCATAAATTTTTTAGGGGTCTAAAAGATAGGTTAGCCACTTGAAAAGAAAACTCCAACTCCCAACCATATAAAAGTGGAGTCGAGATACTTTTTTTGAAGGGTCTCTTTATGTCAAAAGATAAAAAAATATATGATTACTTACAAATAGGGTTTATTGGCCTTTCAAAGGTCATTGAATGCCACTTCATCGTTCAATAAATCCCTATGCTCGTCAATCTATTTATGCTACTTAATGCATGGTGGGCTTTGAGGATAATTTTTCTTTTAACAAATAAATGTTCCTCTCCACCTCTCTCTCTTTCACATTCTTCCCCCCTCTATTTCTCCCTCTTTCTATCTATACCTCTCCCTCTCTCTCCCTCTCTTCCTATTGCAAACATCTAACATGAGCTTATTTGTAATGTAGCCTCATTATCTTCTTGATTTAGAATTTTTATTTAAGTAATTTTTGGATCCCTATAAGTGGATGCATATTTGATTTGAAGCTATCACTTCTTCATTGATACCTTTATTGGAGCATATTATGGTGCCCCTTGGCAGCCACATTCACTAGACAATATATTTATAAAAGATGTGAAAGTTTTGCTACATCTTCATCTTCATCTCCATCTCTATCTCTATATCCCTCTCTATGTCTCTCCCCTATCTCTATCTCCTTGCCTCTCCTTGCATCTCTTGCTTTTCCCCCTGTATCTTTCCCACTATATCTCTCTCTATCTCTCCCTCTTTCTATCCCTATCTCTCACTTTCTCTCCCTCTCTCCTTATCACTTCCTCTTTCTATAGATCTCTCTACTTCACCTCTATCCTCTCTTTATTTTTCTCTCAATCCCTCTCTATCTATAAATATATCTCTCCATCTCTATCTCTCTCCACTCATACACGCACACACACACTCCCTATTTCTCCATCCCTATCTCTATCTCTATATCTCTCACTCAAACACACAGTCCCTATCTCTATCTTTATATATCTATATATCTCTCTCCTCCCTCTCTCTATCTCTCTCCCTCTCTATTACTTGTCCCTATCTCTCCATCTCTTGTCTCTTTCTACCTTTAACTCTCTACATTTCTATTCCCATATATCTCTCTCTTTCTCTTCCCATGTATCTATCTCTCCCTCTTTTTTTCTTCCTCTATCTCCCCCTATTTATCTCTCCCTCTCTCCATCTATATTTTTCTATATCTACCTATTTATCTATCTCTCTATCTTTTTCTCCCTCTCCCACTCTTTATATCTCTTTATCTCTCTATCACTACATCTCACCATCTATATTTATCTATACCTCTCACTCTCCCTCTCCCTCTATATCTATATCTCCCTCTCCCTCTTCCCTTATATATCTTTATCTCTTCCTCTCTATCTCCCTATCTCTCTCTAACTTTATATCTCCCTCTAGGTCTATCTCTATCTCTCTATCTATTTGTCTCCCTCTTCCTCTCTTTCTCTATCTTCATAGCTGCCTCTATCTTCCTCTCTCCCCCTCTATCTCTAGACATATATCCCTCTCTCCCCCTCTATCTTTAGACATATCTCCCTCTCTTTGTCCATCCACCTCTAGATCCATCTCTCTCTCCCTCTCCCTCTCCCTCTTCCTAGACCTCTATAGCTATATATCTTTGCCTCTCTATCTCTATCTCTTTGTATTTCTTCTTCCATCGCTCCCTCTATCTCTATCTCATTATCTCTCCATCTCTATTTACCCCTATAGCTCTCCCTCTCTCTATCTCTCTCTATATACCACTTCCTATCTTTATATTTATCTTTCTCTCTCCCTCTATATATTTATCTCTTACATCTCTATTTATCCATCTCTCCTCTCTCTTTATACCCCCTTCCTTCTCCATATTGCTCTCTTTATGCTTCTCCATCTTCATCTCCATCTCCATCTCCATCTCTCTCTCTCTCTCTCTCTCTCTCTCTCTCTCTCTCTCTCTCTCTCTCTCTCTCTCTCTCTCTCTCTCTCTCTCTCTTCCGCACTCTATCTCTCCCTCTTTTTATCCCAATCTCTCTATCCCTATTGTAAACATAACATGAGCCTATTGGTAATGGAGTCTAATTGTCTTCCTGGTTCAAAGGTTGTATTTCAATCGTGTTTGGATCCCTATAAGTCGATGCATAGTTGATTTGAAGCTATCACTTCTCCATTGAGACCTTTGTTGCACAAACATCATTTGATAAATTTCCTACCAATTGACCTAATGTCCTACACAAATTTATGCAAAAAATAGACCAATTTTTTCCTTAATCAACCTTCCACACCTCTTCAACATACCTATTGCACAACAAGGTGCAATTGTTGGTCTTAATTTAATTAAAAATTATATATAATTATAATTTTGTAATACATAATGATAATTATAATAATAAACTTAATCTTGAACTTGATTTTTTAATTATTATTATTTTAAGATTATATTATTATTAGGAAACCATAGTAGTGTGCAAAAATAGAGCAAACCCCTACCACGAATGTAGTGTTTTTTGTCTGGAGAAAATTTGGTGGGCTAACCCTAGCCCTATCATTCCTAAGCCGCCATCGGCACCACCATCTTCCCCCTTCGTGGAGCCTTCTAACCAAATCAGTGACTCTCATTTTTCTATTGGAGATTTGGAAGTGGTTTTCTCAGACTTGTCGAAGGATTTTCATATCTCTAATGATTGTATCAAGGCCATTTTTGTGAAATTTGGTGATCACTCTTTGATTCTGAGGTTTATGCGAAGGAGACCATCCTTGGATTTGGTCCTCAACTGGGCTAAATCAACATGGAGTAATATGAATCCACCTGTTATTGAATCTCTAGATTTTGGGTTTTTTCTATTCACTTTTAACTCGGATATGGATTGAAATTTCATGACTCATAATGGTCCATGGTTTTTTGGGAAATCAAGTCTCTTTATCACTCCTTGGACCCCCTTCTTTGATCTAACCACTACCAAAATTACAAAAGTACCCATATGGATTAGACTTTACAATTGCCCTTGGTTATGCAGAATACATATCTCATCAGTAGTTTGATTAATCAAGTTGGCATCTTTGTCAAGTTAGACTCAAAAGAGGCAGTTTCTTCACATAGGTACATTAGGGTTTGTGTTATGGAAGAAATATCGAAACCTCTTTCTCATTTTATTTGGATTCATTCTACCTTTGGCACTTGGACTCAATTTTTAAACTATGAAGGACTTCCATTTAGATGCTTTCATTGCAATAAGATGGGTCGCAAACTTGAGGCTTGCACTCTCCAGTGGTCACCAAGAACTAGGCACATTTGTCTTAAAAAATGGGTTAAGAAGGCAGGTTCTTTGGATGCTGATTTCATTTGGAAAAATCATGGCAAGTTTATGGTAGTTCAATATGATCTGGAGCCTGATCCTGTGCAGCCTTTGGAGTCTTTACTCCCTCCTATTATTCATGTCCATGGAAATATGTCAAACATTCCTTCTGAGGCAAAGGAAGATGGTTTTGAATCGAACGGTACCTTTCCTTTCATGGAGGATCTTGATGATGTGTAGCTTGATTATTTTAAACATGATATAATGGTGGCTCCTCCATGGAAATGTGGGATTGCTCAAATTGTGAGCAAAAAATCCAAACCAGATCATGGTGCTTCAAAGAGGAAAAAAGGGCAGAATTCAGGGATAGAAAAATTATGCATTGAAGGAAAGGAAGTTGTTGAAGAGGGTTCCCAGTGGACCATGGATGCTCTCCTTTCACAAAATAATAAAAGAATTTAGATAGTTTTGGTTGTGTGCTTTGAGTTGTATAATTTTCATTGTAATGGATTTTTCATGTGGGTTTGGAGCTTTTCTCTTATGTTTAGTTCTTCCCAGGCTATTCTTCTTCCTTTTTGGATTCTTCTAAGCCTTCTTTCTTATTTCTTTATCCTTGCATGGCAGGTTTGATGTAACTTGTATTCATTTATGTTTTAATAAAATGGAGTGGACCCTTACCCCATAGCTTACAAATCAAATATATATATATGAGAAATAATAAAAAATAAAAAAATTATTTACAAAAATTTCCCATATATTTCAAACAACTCAAAAAATGTTCCAAAATAGGAAAAAATAATTTCTAATTTGTTGTAAAACATATTTATTAACAAGTGCCACATATTGGGAGTACTTGCCTATTTTCGTATTATAAAAGAATTATTGATTACATAGTTGAATTTCAATTTGTTTCTTATGACTATTAACTAGCACTTGCACCGGGAGGGTGTAATGGTTACGTCGATAAAGAACTATATCTAAGTAAACATGGAATTGAATTCTAGTATGAAAATATACAATTGTAGTGTAGGAAAATGTATCCCTCTACATTTTCACACTTGTTTGGGCCCTCCCTGCAAAAATTGGGCTTCTTTATGCCTTATTTGGCCTTATTTTGCATCCACGTCTTAATTAATGCATATTTTCGAGGATAATCACGACATATATCAATTTACCAATCAGAATTTAATGATTTTGGATTATATGGCCCAGATTTAGTGATTTGGGACTCATACGCCACCTTGGGTGTATGGGTCCCACCTAGGTTTTGGGGTAAAGATCTAAATTTCATATTAAACTAAGCATTTCTTGAAAAATGTGTCCCAAGCTTAGCCTAATGGGACTCATACACCCTAATTGGTGTATAAGTATTGTTTAGCTTAGACCTAATTTAAATTCAAATTCTTGACAAGATTTTATTCTCCTAGATCTGATGTCATCTTGTAGTGTTGTAATTTTAGAAAATTTAGCATAAACAAGTATAAATTTACAACGTTATTTCACTCATCTTCACCTAGCAAGTTGATGAAGCATTCTTATAGAAAAATTTTGATCAAGAGAACTTACACAAAGTTTACAAGAGCATTCAAGAGTGATTATCAAGCATTTTGGAGCATTATTCAAGTATCAAGTATCATGTCAAAGTCACATCATGTTTGTTTTTGAGCTAACATTTGTGATGTAGGGTTTTATGATTCAAGCAAGCATTCAAGTCTAGATCCATATCATTCAAGCAAGAGTCAAGATCTACATCCATGTAGCCATTTCATACATGTTTGCAACATTTTGTTCCTAGGGTTTGGTGAGTTGCAATATTGCATATTTTTTCATTCATCATTCCTCCTTTCTATTTCATTTCATTTCAAGGTTTGATTACCAAAACGGGGTTTGACCAAGGAAAACCCCTATCCACTAACAAAACAACATTTTCCCTCTCTTTGATGTGTGATTTGTAGATCTAGGTTGAAGATCCATTGAAGATCAAGATTGGAGAAAAGTTTTCAAGTTGCAAATTTGTCAAAGTTGTCACCTTACTTGCAAGATCACGGAAAGTCACCTACAGGTTGCATTTTAGTGATTAAGACTCAGAGATTTGGAAGGAAGAAAGCCATAGGAAGTCATCAGAGGATATCAGAGTTTCAGATCAACCCTTATACTAGGACTAAATTTCCACATGGCATATGAGTCCCAATATACTTAAATTTAGACATTTATATCAAATCCTGATTCAACAGTTCCATATTCTAGGACTAAATTGCCTAGCCTAATCTAGGACTAAATTGCCTAGCCTAGAGTATGAGTCTCATCAAGCATTAAATTCAACATTTTCTATATTTTAGGTCTTCATTCAAGCCTCTTCAGTTTCCAGGTGCACCTATGTACTCTCTCAGTTTATTATTATGCATTTCAGCTTAATAATTTAGGTTGTCTAGTTAGGTTTTGCATATTCTTAGTCTTTCCAAGCCCTAGCTTGGTGGTGAACCCTCTTATTTCCTTTAATCATACCTTAGGAAAACCTTTAGTAGATCTCCTTCCCTTATTCCATCCTTGGATTGAGATCTCTAGGGTTTCCTTGAGTGAAACTAAGTGAAATAGGTCCTAAACCCCTAGGTTTCGTCTCCCAAAAGGTGGAACCCCTATTTCCACGGTTTCATTTTGGTGAACCTTCCCTTTAGAACATTTCATTTTCTTATTTGGAATGCATCATATTCCTAGATGTAGCTTGCATTAACTTTGCATTAGGTGTTGGATTAGTTAATTTGCATCTAGGGTTTCTAAATTTTGCATTAGTGAAAGTGCATATAGGTTGCACTTTTGCATGTTGCATCATTAAATTTCATCTGAAAACTATAATTTCACTTAGTCTAGACATCATTTAAACCAAAAAACATAACATTCAATCATAATTTTATGAAATTTGTGCAAAAACCCTAATCTAGGACTCATACGCCCCCTTTGGGCGATTTAGTCCCAGTACAAGTGGTTTTGCCTAATTTTTGGGTATTCTGTGTTGACTGTTTATCAACATCTAAATCCCTAAAACACCCTAATTGGGACTCATACGCCCCTCTAGGCGATTTAGTCTCATTTTAGATTTTAAACTACAGTTTCCAGCATTAAATTCTTTGTTTCTATGTTTTTGTTTGTTGTTGTTAGTTATTTGTTTCAGTTTGCATAATTTTTATTTCATTCATTTCATTGCATCTAGCTTAATTTCATTTGAATATGATAGCACTTATCTTGTGTTCATTGCATTTATCTTGCATTCATATATTACCCCTTGCATGAGCTTTACAATTTGGTGTCCTATTGCTAATACTATAGTGAGATGAAGTTAGAGATTTATATCATCCTGCGATAGCACAATCATCATGGATCTTGGGTTATCTAGCTCTTTCACTACTAGTGTTGACACTAGTTCACTAGGTATGGACCATACCCTTAACAACTCTTTGCCTTCAAGTAGTGTGACAAGTGTTGAAATAATGGTTGCTAGTATTCCACGAGAAAACATAATCCAAATCCATGAAGACTTAGCAAACCTACAAAATCAAATAAGTATTGAAAAACATTTCAACCACTGCTATCCCTACCATAGATAACATACATCACATGATTGAAAGTGAAGACAGAGTTGACCTTGTGTGCAACATAGTTCAATTTTTTTGGAAAACATCTTACCTCAACCACAAGTTGTGTTTTACCTTCGAACAACGTCCAAAGCCAAGGAGGAATTCAAATTCCTCCTCCCATAACCATTTCCTCTATTCCTACCTATACCAACCCTCACATTATAACAACCATGCAACCTACTAGCAATGCCATTCCTACCTTGGGTATTTCCACTAGCATTCCTAGTACCTTTGTGGCATCACACATCATATATCCTACCACTTTACCTCCCATAAGCATTCCATTCACTGCTCCCTCAAACACATATACGCCTCCACCACATTCACTCCCATCTCAAAGTATAGCTAATGACACCGTCATAAATCAACTTTTGCAAGCCGTTTCATCCCTTCAAAAGCAAGTTTCAACTATAAAAAAAATCAAAATGGCCAACCTACATACTATGTCAAAAGCAATCCCTTATCCTTGGAGATATTGAGAACGTGGATTCCACAAGGTCTAAAGATTCCTAGGTTCGAGAAATATGGGGGGGAAAGGAGATCCTTCTAACCATGTTTCCGCTTATACCACATTATGTAGTGATTTCGTCCTTGAGGATAAGCTCTTGGCTAAGCTTTTCCCTAGATCCTTGAAAGATACTGCCTTAGAATGGTTTTTCCTCGTTACCGAATAACTCAATTTGTTCATTCAATGAACTTGTTGAGGCATTTATAAACCATTTCCAAGTGCACATGAATCCTAAGATGACCTTAGCCGATTTGATGAGATGTAAGCAAAAGGATGATGAAAAAGTTACTGACTTCATTTCACACTACCAATTGCTTTATTCCCAAATCGACATAAAGATTCTCGATCCTCACCTTCAACAGATGTTTATTGAGAACTTGCAAAATAAGATACAAGATAAGCTTACCATTATGAAATTTCCTTCCTTCATACACTTGTGCATTGCCCTTCGTGATTATCAAAACTCGATTAGTAGTTATGACACAAAACCCACATCTAGCCAACTTGAAAAATATAAATTAGCAAACCAAAGCAATTATCAACCTCTTGAGAAACAAAATAAAGGCTTCCTTCAAATTAAACCCCCTCAACCAACTCAACATGTAGATACCCAAGTGGCTGCTATAAGGAAGACAACTCCTTTCCCATTTGGGGATCTGGTTAGGCAATTCACTCCCTTACCCGATACCCTCCATAACACAATGTCACAACTTTTAGAACATAAAATGATCACCTTGCTTCCCGTTAAAACTCCCAATCTTAATAAGTCTTTACCTTTGAATTTTAGATCCAATTCCTATTTCCATTATCACCGACAAAATGGACACGGCAGGTAACATTGTAAGCATCTTAAACATCTCGTTTAAGACCTCATTGATTCCGGTTGACTTTCAATTGGAGGTGTTAATGGTCAAGGAAATAAGTCTATTGCCCCTCCTAACCAAAACTTGCAAATCTTTACCAATCCTATGCCGAATCATAACATTTCATTTGTCAAAGCTAGTGAAACTACAAAGAATGATGTGATGAATGTTGACACAGATGATGGCATGGACACTATGGAACAAGGTCCTATGGATACTATTGAACAAGATCCTATAAAAAAAGGTTTGGTTGCATTGATTGAAACTCAACCTTGTAAGGGCCAAACTAAAAAGCCTCTTGACATTACTTTCTCATCTAAAGATATAATTAGAAATACACCTGATGGTCCTCTTTACATAGTCGGTCAAATCAATGACAAGCCCGCTAATGGGATATTAATTGGTCCTGTCTATGGAGAGAATGTGATCACTGAGGAATTCTTACTTATGCATGAAATCTATGAAGAAACATACGATAAACTGAAAGCATGGATAAAGATGCATAATGGTTTCGCTTGCCCTACAATGGGATCAATCACCCTTCCTTTACAAATAGGACCGAAAAAATTAGATGTCTCATTCTCCATCATGTCGACGTTAGACCAATTTCGTGTGAAGCTTGGTTACCCATGGCTACACTCCATGGAATTTGTCTCGTTGATCACGCATAAATGCTTAAAGTTTCCCTTTGACAATGAAATCTTTACTGTGCACCATAGTGGATTTAATCCTTTGTCTTCCCAAGGGAACTTTTCATTAGATTTATTTTGGCCCAAACCTCTGGAACCTATTAAACCTCGAGAAGACTTATTTTTCAAATCCTATCAAAAGTTCAAAGCAAAATGCATAGAGAAACTATCCCTTACAAACATGCCTCAACCTATGATTGAGCCTACCATCCTTGACGAAACCATGATTGAACCTAAATACATTCCAAATAACCACGACCAACCTAAGACAATTCCTTTGCCTATTTCCTATAAATACCAAGAGATAATGAAAACAATATCATCATGCCACCTAAGATAAAACAAGTTTACAAAGCTAAAGAGAAAGTGTTTGAACAACCTCCCATGGTTCCTTATGTTCCTCCCCTTAGGGAAGAAAAGAAACCTATGGTTGATAGACCCACTCCTACACAAGCGCAACTTGAAAATCGAACTAAAAGAAACAAAAATGCTAGAGAACATAGGTGTAGACGTCATGCTCTTGCTCAAAGGTTAAACGAAGAGAACAACAAAGAAAATAAAAATCCCAACTTTATTGAAGCAATACACGATGAGTCTCCCTCTTTACCGCAACAACAAGATCCTATATTGCAACGGGAGATAAATCCTTCTTTAGACATTATCATTCGACCTCTCATTGTGATTAATTTGGATGACAATGATGAGGTTGCTAAAATTGATGAAGAAGTACATAACACATTGAATACATTATTTTCCTCTTCTATGAGCTTAAACAATAATTCTCCTAAGAAGAGTGTTGAACTTGGTGATGACCCTAGTTCGGCACTTGCTATTGTCCCTTTGGCTAGTTTTCCACCTTCTAGATATACGATGAACATGATTGGGATGTGGATGACCTGCTCATAGTTTGACTCACATGTGCCTTAATAGTATCTTGCATTATTTTCTTGTTTTGTGTGTGATGGCATGTGCGTAATGTGATCCCCCTGTACTATTCTATTTAATGTCTCTCTCTTTGTGACATTCCTCTATTTGTACCTACATGTTTCTCTATGTCGTAAGCATTTTATCTTTTCATTTGTCTTGTGTTTTCCTTTTGGGGATGACGCAAGGTGTCGAGACATTTAGGTCTCTTCCATGTTAACCCAAAAGCTTTTCCTTTATCTTTTTTTTCTCATTTATCTTGTGTTTTCCTTTTGGGGATGATGCAAGGCATCGAGACATTCATGTCTCTGCCATGTTGACCCAAAAGCTTTTTCCTTTATCTTTATCTTTTCATTTATCTTGTGTTTTCCTTTTAGGGATGACACAAGGCGTCAAGACATTCATGTCTCTTCCATGTTGAACCAAAATATTTTTCTTTGTTTTTGCTCTCTTTGTGTCATTCTTCCTGTTCCATGGGTATTTTGGGTAATGATGATAGTTCTGAGCTCTCTAAAACCATTGTTGCAAGAACATATTGACCATGAATCCATGGATCCCTCATGTGTTTGGAGTTTAATTTTGGGGGAAACCCCTCCCTTTTTCATGACGTAGCTTTATCTGAAAACATGACTTGGCATAGGGCTTTCTGAATAAGCTCTCATGTCCTCTTTCTTGTTAGCATTTATCATTTTCTACTTTAAAGTAATTGCTAATAGCATGGTCTTTAGCAATTTCTTTATAGCGGGGGCATACATTGGCATTATTCCTTTTACATTTTTCATTGTGTAGTCATCTTACTTGATGCAATGTTTTTTTCACTTTGTGGTGACATTGGGTGTGATGTCCCTCAAAAGCGTGATCTATCTTAGCGTATTATATTCTTCTTAGTGGCTTGATGTGACACACTACATCCCCTAAGTTGTGAATCTTCTATTCTTCGATTGATCCTCTCTTGGAGACATCAAGCACAATGTTCCCTAAGTTAAGACCTTACATGAACTAAGCAAAACTCGTTTGAATGTACCTTACACTTCCTTTGAATTTACATCTGTTATATGGCCACCTTGCATAACACACTTTGCTTGCCTAAGGTGTCATCTTGTTTGTCCATGAGTATCAAGCATACGAAGCTTTGCTTGCCTCATGGAGCTAGAAGTTCATTGTTGTGTGGAACCTTATCAAAGTTATTAGGAGGTATAGCTTTGGTATGGTTAGCGTATGGGAACTGAACTTAGGCATGACTTTCCCATAGCCACTTGCTTGTCTGTGTGAGCGCATACTGGCCGTGTGCGTATGTGTCTCGCTGGGGGCTCACCTAGTGGATGTCTTGAGGTTCCACTAGCCCTTGTGAGCATTCATTTGGTTTGTATAGTGGGAATCATGTTCCATTTGTAAAAATTCTTGGACAAACAACTTAGATCTGATCTACTGCGTGTAGGACAAACAGTCGAAGCTTGATCCACCCCTTTTGTTTTTATTTTTCTTTCTTCTTTATGTCTCTGGCAGTGTATTCTTGTCCCTTTTTCTTGATCCTTATATCATTTTTTATGTGTTTTCTTTTTTTCCTATGTTGGTTTTCTATAGGATCTTGATCTTGGGGGCTTGATCATCCCTCTTGATCGTTGTTTTCCTATCCTACTAGCATTGGTACACTTGGAACCCTCTTGATGCGAGTTTCGTCTACTTTAGTGTGAGTTTGAAGCAAGTTACTCCTCTCACTAAAGTGGGGGCTAAATGTAGTGTAGGAAAATGTATCCCTCTACATTTTCACACTTTTTTGGGCCCTCCCTGCTAAAATTGGGCTTCTTTGTGCCTTATTTGTCCTTATTTTGTATCCACAGGCCTTAATTAATGCATCTTTTTTAGGATAATCTTGACATATATCAATTGATCACTCAGAATTTAATGATTTGGGATTGTACGGCAAGATTTAGTGATTTGGGACTCATACGCCACCTTGGGCATATGGGTCACACTTAGGTTTCAGGGCCAAGATCTGAATTTCACATTAAACTAAGCATTTCTTGAAAAATGTGTCCCAAGCTTAGCCTAATGGGACTCATATGCCCTAACTAGCATATGAGTCCTGCTTAGCTTAGACCTAATTTAAATTCAAATTCTTGGAGGGATTTTATTCTCCTAGATTTGATGTTGGCTTGTAGTGTTGTAAGTTTGGAAAATTTGGCATAAACAAGTATAAATACAAGGTTATTTCACTCATTTTTTAACTAGCAAGTTGATGAAGCATTCTTATAGAAAATTTGTGATCAAGAGAACTTACACAAGAGTTTACAAGAGCATTAAAGAGTGATTATCAAGCATTTGGGAGCATTATTCAAGTATCAAGTATCATGTCAAAGTCATCATACATCATGTTTATTTTTGAGCCAACATTTGTGATGTAGGGTTTTATGATTCAAGCAAGCATTCAAGTCTAGATCCATATCATTCAAGCAAGATTCAAGATCTACATCCATTGTATCCATTTCATACATGTTTTAATCCTTTTGTTCCTAAGGTTTGGTGAGTTGCAATATTGCATATTTGTTCATTCATCATTCCTCCTTTCTATTTCATTTCATTTCAAGGTTTGATTACCAAAATGGGGTTTGCCTTGCAAACCCCTATCCACTAACAAAACAACATTTTTCCCTCTCTTTGATGTGCGATTTTTAGATCTAGGTTGAGGATGCATTGAAGAGAAAATTTGAAGAAAAGTTTTCAAGTTGCAAATTTGTCAAAGTTGTCACCTTACTTGCAAGATCACGGAAAGTCACCTACATGTTGCATTTTAGTGATTCAGACTCAGAGATTTGGAAGGAAGAAAGCTACAAGAAGTCATCAAAGGATGTCAAAGTTTAATATCAACCCTAATACTGGGACTAAATCGCCACTTGTGGCATATGAGTCCCAATATACCTAAATTCAGACATTTCCAAGAGATCCTGATTCAACTGTTCCAGATTCTAGTTTCTATCAAAAACCCCTAATTTGGGACTAAATCACCCAGCCTGGCGTATGAGTCCCAATGTGCATTAAAGTCAGCATCCTCTAGATTTGAGGTCTTCATTCAAGCCTCTTCAATTTCCAAGTGCACCTTTGTACTTTCTCAGTTTATTATTTTGCATTTTAGCTTCATAATTTAGGTCATATAGTTAGGTTTTGCATATTCTTAATATTTCCAAGCCCTAGCTTGGTGGTGAACCCTCTTATTTCCATAAATCACACCCTAGGACAACCTTTAGTAGATATCCTTCCCTTATTCCATCCTTGGATTGAGATCTCTAGGGTTTCCTTGAGTAAAACTAAGTGAAATAGGTCCTAAACCCCTAGGTTTTGTCTCCCAAAAGGTGGAACCCCTATTTCCAAGGTTTCAACAATATTCTTTGCAAAATGTACAAAATGTTGGTAATGCATATTTGCTTATAGTAAATTGAATGAAACTTTCATAACAATTATAATTGTGACAATTTTATTGTTGATGATTCCATTTGGTTGTAATTGAAATGAGTCTTTATATGACCATGTCACATTCCATATTCTTCTCCATCTAGAATATTTGAGTATCATCCCATTTAGATCATTATATAACATGAACACATACCTTTAGAGCTAGAACTCAAATTTTCCCTACTATTTATCATCCTTTATAGGGGATAGATCATGTTATATAGGAAAAATTAAAATATCCTTGCCTCCCAGATCATATTTGAGTTGACAAAAGGTCGATGCACATTTAATATTTTCTTCTTTGACATATATTATATGCAAATGTGCACCAATAGCTTTCGTGGATGTCAAATTTTCATTTCATGTTCACACCTCAATGATGAATTCGTTGTTGATGATTCCATTTAGTTTTAATTGAAATGAAATGAGTCAACAATTTTTTTTTGGTTCATGTATTTTATTCTTGCACAATCAAAGTAGAAGTTAGTAGAGCTACATAATAATTGCATTCTTGGTTGTAAGGAAAGCTAAGGTGCGGAACAAACTCTCCTAATGCCAAAACCTTAGGGAAGAATGCAAAGGTGACTTTAAATATTTCAATTACAGTCCATTAAGATACACATGAAAGAAATAACAGAAAAGAGAAATAAAGACATACACAATTGGACACCAAATTTACGTGGGAAAACCCTTACGGGAGAAAAACCCACCACACCAAGAAAAGCCTCTTTGTATTACAGTAAACAAAATTACATACATAGTACAAACTTCACTTTTTGATGTCAATTATTACAGCAACACATTTACTGATCAATCTTGTACATAATAGCTCTCAGAAAAACATACAAAGAATTCACTCAGAACAATTTGTGTTCAATTGAGCAATACTTCGTTATCTCACACACTATTCACAGTCATCCGCCATTACCAGAGCATAACTGTTTTCCTCACAATCTATTCATCTTCCACACAAGAACGGTCACAATAGTCCAACTGCTAACGGTTCACATTCTGCTTCTCTGATTGGTTGAAAACAAACCACGTAGGATAATCATTTAGTCAAAATGGTTCAACTTGTATTGCATGTCGGTGAGACACTAGGTCGTGTCTCCCTGATGCCACAATACCCGACTGTCGTTATCGGCAAGAGTCATATCGAGTTCAAACATGTCGCCCATACTCACTCTATCGCTAAGACATCACATTGATATCCACTACAAAACCATCGGCAAGACCATCATTGTCGACGAGACATCATACCGAACACAAATCCATCTTGTGCAGATCTATCGGCAAGAGTTTTGCTATCGCTAAGAGTCTTATAGAACCTTATGTCATACCGATGTTCATACCCATCGCCGAGAGGAAAACCATCGGCAAGAGTTCTCATCGAAAGCACCTGTTTGTCGACGAGACCAACAGTCATCGACAGGAGATCACACCGAAGGCATACCCAATAGTTCATATTACTTTGACCAATCTATCAGCAAGAGGTTATACCGAAGTTCATCACGTGGAGAACCATTGGCAATTCATAAACAAAACCATCGTCGAGACTAGCACTCTCGGCAAGAGTTCATACCGACTGTAAACCTGTCAGCTAAGAGCCTCCCCGAAGATCACCAGGAGCCAACTCATCGACGAGACTAGCGCTATCGAAATGAGTCAGTCTAAAGTTCATACCATCTCCCCAATGTGTTCCATTCATCACCAATGTGTAAAACCTTGGTGAGACATACTCGGTCAGAATGAGTCAGAATGAATGTTCATGCCTCTCCCCAATACCACTCGTCGCTAAAAGTCTCCCCGATAACCACTAGGAACCAACCCGTCGGCAAGAGGTTTGTCTGGGCGCGATGAGATGGAAAACTCATAGCAATAGACATGTCTTGCCGATGACTCTCATCGACAAGATAGAACCAAAGTCTCTGCGATTTGAGCACTTCAAAAGTTTAGAACACAGCTCCTAGTCGGTAAGACATTCTGAGGGTCTCACCGACTTTTCCCTTTTAGGAGTTTCATGTCAGTAAGCTTGAGGCACATTTTCCAACAATCTCCCACTTGACAAAGATCTTACTGACACCTCCAGAGCACAACAAAACTACTGAAATTCATGGGAACTAAGGCCCATCGAACTGGCACACCACCTAAACTTGTTTGTGCTCACTAGCTTCATCAATGCATCTGCAACATTTTCCAAAGTATCCACTTTTTCTAAAGAGACCTTTCCATCCTCCACCATATCTCGTACAAAATGATACTGCACATCAATATGTTTCGTCCTGGCATGGAAAGTAGGATTTTTCACCAAACAAATAGCACTCTGACTATCACAGTAAATTGTAATTATCCCTGCATCAAACCCAATGTTAGAACACAAACGTTTTAACCAGATTGCTTCTTTACAGGCATGTGTTGCTGCCATGTATTCTGCCTCTGTAGCGAACAAAGTGACTACAGCCTGCTACTTACTCATCCAACTAACTGCACCACATTTCATCATGAAAATATATCCACTAGTGGATCTTCTGTTGTCAATGTCCCCTACCCAATCAAAATCCACATAGCCTCGAATGCTGAGAATCCTTTGTGATTCAACCAAATTGCCATGGTAACACAAAGTGTATTCTGAAGTGCCCTTCAAATATCTAAACACTCTTTTCACAGCATCCCAATGTGTCCTTCCAATATTTTCCATAAAATGACTAAGTACTCCCACTGCTTGAGCAATGTCTGGCCTTGTACAGACCATTGCATACATTAAACTGCCAACTGCACTAGCATACGACACTCTAGTCATGTCCTCTATCTCAGTAGGAGATTTTGGACAATCTTCAACAGACAGCTTCGTTCCCTGCAAGACTGGAACAACTAGCTACTTGCAATCAGTCATACAAAATCTCTCCAGAATAGTATTAATATACTTACTCTGACTGAGCCAAAGTTTTCTACTCTTCCTATCCCTGGTTATTTCCATTCCTGAATATACCTGGCTGCACCAAGATCTTTCATTTCGAACTTTACAGACAACTGAGATTTTAGATAATAAATCATTAACTTACTATTGCCTATGAACAACATATCATCAACATAGAGAGCAATAATAAGAACATGATCATTTTCAACTTTGTAGTACACACAGTGATCAGATTTCGATCTTACAAATCCCAATGACAAAACAAAAGTGTCAAACTTCTGGTACCACATTCTAGGAGATTATTTTAATCCATACAGAGATTTTTTTAACTTGCAAACCAGTTTTTCTTTACCTTTTTCCACAAAGTGCTCTGGCTGGGACATATAAATTTCTTCTTCAAGGTCACCATGAAGAAATGTTGTCTTCACATCCATCTGTTCAATCTCTAAGTCATACGCTGCTGCAAGTGACAAAAGAAATCTGATAGACGTCAGCTTAGCTACAGGAGAAAAAATTTCTCCATAATCAATTCCCTCTACCTGGGAATACCCCTTCATAACCAACCTTGCCTTATACTTTTCCACACTGCCATCCAGACCTATTTTCTTTTTAAATATCCATTTGCAGCCAACATCTTTTCTGCCTTCAAGCAAGGGCACCAAACTCCAAGTATCATTCTTTTCTAATGATGCCATTTCTTCATTTATGGCTTCCAACCAAGAGTTTGAATCAGACATTCTAAATGTCTCTTTCACAGTCCTAGGCTCATCAGTGCTAGAAATTAAAGCATAGGCACAAGTAGAATCTAACAAAGAAAACCCATACCTATCAGGTTGCTTTCTTTCAGGTGTTGACCTCCTCACAGGCTGAGGATGAGGTTGATCTTCTTCTTCAGAACTCTCAGAACTACTTGAGCTCTCCTCAGTTTCAGGTACATTTTAAATTTTCAAATCCTCTTTATCTGGTGTCAGAGGAATTTCAACTACATCCTTTTTATCTTCTAATTTTGTCTCTGACTATAGATCCAAAGTAGAAGGCTTCAGCTCATGAAAAATAACACTTCTGTTGTACAGAACCTTCTCTCTATCAGAATTCCAAAGCTTGTATCCTTTTATGCCAGCACTATAGCCAATAAAAATACATTTAACATCCTTGTTCTCCAATTTAGATCTTTTTTCATTTGACACATATGCATATGCCTCACAGCCAAAGACACGAATGTGTCTCAGAGAGGGATTCTTTCCAAACCATGCTTCCAAAGGTGTTTTCTCCATAAGAGCGGAATTCAGAGAACGGTTTATTAAATAACATGTTGTTGCAACTGCCTCAGCCCAGAACTTCTCCTCCAAGCCAACACTGCTTAGCATACTTCGTGCTCTTTCCATCACTGTCCTGTTGAACCTTTCAGCAACTCCATTTTGTTGCGAAGTGTAGGGTGTAGTTTTATGTCTTTTAATCCCATGATCTTTACAGTACCTTTCGAACTCATCAAAACAAAAATCACCACCATTGTCAGTCCTTAAACATTTTATTTTTCTTCCAGTCTAATTTTCCACAAGGTTTTTAAATTCCTTAAAACTACTGAACACTTCTGCTTTACTTTTCAAAAAATAAACAAATGCCCTTCTTGAATAATCATCAATGAACGATACATAATATCTTGATTTAGACAAAGAAGGAACATTTACTGGACCAAAAACATTAGAATGTATGTAATCAAGTAAACCAGAAGATTTGTGAGGACTAGAGTAAAATGAAACACGGTGTTGTTTACCATATATACAATGTTCACAAAATTTGAATTCAAGGTTACACTCATCAAGCCCCTCAACCAGGTTTTTATTCTTCAAGGTTTTTAAACCTTTTTCTCCAATGTGGCCTAGCCTATGATGCCAAAGCATAGTCTTTTTTGCTGGAAGTTTAACTTCCATAGAGTTAGCACTATCAGGAACTTTTTCCTCTTTTTCTCCATGAGTAGCCTTTTGTGACTTTACAGAGACACTATTGCATTGCATAGCATGTGCATCCAGCTTATACAAGGTACCAATACGGGCACCCCTTGCTAGCACCATTGAGCCTCTAGTCATCTTGCAACCATTTCCAGAGAACATGACTTGTACTCTAATATCATTCAGCTTACTAACATAAAGTAAATTTTGAGCCAGACCTGGTATATGCATTACATCATTGATTCCCTTCACTCTTCCATCAGGGAATTGAATTCTCACTCTTCCATGGTCAACTATTTCCAAAGATGAATCGCTTGCCAAATACACCCTTCCACCATCGTATTGTTCATACTTAGTGAACCAGTCTCTATGATATGTCATGTGGAAAGATGCTCCAGAATCAATCAGCCATACATCATCTGATGCCTATGTAGCCAAGGCTGCAATGAAAGCATCTGCATCACTCTGAGAAGAATCATTGTCGAAAGAATACTTCTTCTTTTTCTCCTCTTTACAATCCTTTTGGACATGACTAGGTTGCCCACAATTCCAACATTTTACCTTGGACTTCTTACCAGGAGACTTTGATCTCCCCTTTGATTTGGATTTGGACTTCTTGTCCTTCTTCTTGCCTTTTTTCTTTCGAATTGCCTCTAACAACAAGAGCCTCCTTCGCCATCTTAGAAGATTTTCTTCTCATCTCTTCTGATAACAAAGAAGCAACAACATCTTCCATCTTAAAAGTGGATGTCGTACTCCCAATAGCCATCACCAAGTGATCCCAAGAATCTAGCAAAGATCATAACAACAGCATACAACGATCTTCTTCATCAATCTTCACACCAACAAATGCTAACTGAGCAATCAACATGTTGAAAGCATTTAAATGATCAGCAATAGACGCTCCTTCCTGCATTTTCAAAGAGTACAACTTCTTCCTCAAGAAAAACTTATTCACCAAAGACTTGCCCTGCTAAATAGCTCCCAGTCTTTTCCTCAAAGAAGATGCAGTATTTTCTTCATGAACATTTAGAAGAACAGAGTATGCTAAACAGAGCCTTATTAGCCCCTTTGATTTTCAATCTGCAAGGTCCCAATCCTCTTGCTTCATGCTTGTAGGCTTCGTTCCAGACACAACAAGCCAAAGATCATGATCAACTAATAGCTCTTCCATTTTGAGTTTCCACAACTCAAAATTATTGCCATTGAATTTCTCAATTTCAATCTTTCCTGATGTGCTTGCCATCTTAATCTGTAATTTGAATTACCAGACTTCTACAAGACTCCCACTGAACATAATTGACTCAAAAAACCCAATGTACCTACAAGGATAACACAACTGGTCAAGATTTGATACCACTTGTAAGGAAAGCTAAGGTGCAGAACAAACTCTCCTAACACCAAAACCTCAAGGAAGAATGCAGAGGTGACTTTAAATTTTTCAATTACAGTCCATTAAGATACACATGAAAGAAATAACAAAAAAGAGAAATAAAGACATACACAATTAGACACCAGATTTACGTGGGAAAACCCTTACGGGAGAAAAACCTGCCACACCAAGAAAATCCTGTTTGTATTACAGTAAACAAAATTACATATAGAGTACAGACTTCACTTTCTGATGTCAATTATTACAGCAACACATTTACTGATCAATCTTGTACAAAATAGCTCTCAGAAAAATATACAAAGAATTCACTCAGAACAATTCGTGTTCAATCGAGCAATACTTCATTATCTCACACACTGTTCACAGTCATCCACCATTACCAAAGCATAACCATTTTCCTCACAATCTGTTTATCTTCCACACAAGAATGGTCGTAACAGTCCAACTGCTAACGGTTCACATTTTGCTTCTATGATTGGTTGAAAACAAACCACGTAGGATAGTCATTCGGTCAAAATGGTTCAACTTTTATCGCATGTCGGTGAGACACTAGGTCGTGTCTCCCCGATGCCACAATACCCGACTGTCGTTATCGGCAAGAGTCACTACCATCGGCAAGAGTCATATCGAGTTCAAACCTGTCACCCAGACTCACTCTATCGCTAAGACATCACATCGATATCCATTGCATAACCATCAACAAGACCATCATTATTGACGATACATCATACCGAACACAAATCCATCTTGTGCAGATCTATCGGCAAGATTTTCGCTATTGCTAAGAGTCTTATAGAACCTTATGTCATACCGATGTTCATACCCATCAGTGAGAGGAAAACCATCGGCAAGAGTTCTCACCGAAAGCACCTATCTGTTGGCGAGACCAATAGTCATCGGTAGGAGATCACACCGAAGGCATACCTAACAGTTCATATTACTCTGATCAGTCTATCGACAAGAGCAACACCATTGGCAGGAGGTTATACCGAATTTCATCACGTGGAGAACCATCAACAGTTCATAAACAAAACCGTCAGCAAGACTAGCACTCTTGACAAGAGTTCATACCAATTGCAAACCTGTTAGCCAAGAGCTTCCCTGAAGATCACCAGGAGCCAACTCATCAGCGAGACTAGCGCTATCGGAATGAGTCACTCTAAAGTTCATACCATCTCCCTGATGTGTTCCATCCATCGCCAATGTGTAAAACCTCGGCGAAACATACTCAGTCAAAATGAGTCATTCTGAATGTTCATGCCTCTCCCCGATGCCACTCGTCGCCAAAATTCTCCTCGATAACCACTAGGAACCAACCTGTCGGCAAGAGGTCTCTCCGAGAGCGATGAGATGGAAAACTCATAGCAATAGACATGTCTTCTCAATGACTCTCGTCGACAAGACAACACCAAAGTCTCGGCGATCTAAGCACTTCAAAAGTTTAGAACACAGCTACTAGTCGATAAGACATTCTGAGGGTCACACCGACTTCACCCTTTCAAGAGTTTCATGTCAGTAAGCTTGAGGCACATTTTCCAACATTGGTTATATATCAACGGTACAAGAATGTAGGAAAAAAATTAGTTATTAAGGAGATGAATTGGTACCATGTTTAATGCACTTGTTGCAAGAATATACAAATATAAAGTATCCACCTACAAACATGTGGTTCTAATTGAATGAATCTTTTGTAACAATTTTAATTGTGATGATTTTTTTGTTGATGATTTCATGTGCTTGTAATTGGAATGCCCTCACACAATTTTTTTTGGTTGTTTATGTTTTTGTCCTACACAATCAAAGAATAAGTTAGCATACTTACATAATAAATGCATTGTTAATTTTATATAGAAGGTACAAATTGTAGAAAAAATGAAAAAGGTGTTAAGGAGAGCAATTGGTAGCATTTTTAATGCACTTGTTGTAGATAGATACAGATTTAAAGAAGCCACATGTTAAACATGAAGTTGTGAGTAAATTAGTTTTGTATTTTGTTTTTAAAGTGTATAATATGAAGATAGTAAGAAAAATATAAAAAAGAAAGTTTATATATAGAATGCTACAATTAAATATGTGTACCTGTACTCATCATAAAAGAGATCAGTTGTAGTCGGGCTCTTCCTTTTTCTGATAATTGTGTATGGATTATTTTTCATTCTTGAATATCGATGGAATTAAAGGTATCTAATAATGTATTTGGACAAGAATTATTAAATATTGTACTACAGGTCAAACAGGTTAATACATAGCATGCCAACTATAAATTAAAATGTTTTCAGTAAATGTGACTGCATAATGTCCGACAAGATCTCCTATATCATACAAAAATAGAAAATTAAACTTATAAAATAAATGCCTATAACCTCTCTTTGTGCGTTTGAAACAAACTTGAAATAAACTAAGGTGTTCTACCACATGACCTTTGGCAAGAACTATTTATCATAATTTAAAAATTCATAATTAAATAACACATAATTTGATCCAATTTTGGAATTTGCAAGACTAGTAAATCAAGTTGATCACAATTTGATCATAATTGTTACCAAGATCCAAAGAAATTGTAAAAAAGTAATAAATCATTTTATTTAGAAAATTTCTAAAAAATTATAAATGCACATGAATTTAACTATAGGATGTCCAAATATAAGAAAATCATACTAAGATATGTACTAAATATTGAAACACAATTCAACTAAACTATTTTACACAAAAAACAATAAGCATATTGATTTGTATTTAAAATTACAAAAACAAAGTTAACAATACAAAATCCATGAATTTTTTAATCTATGGCATGAAAAGCATGGACACAAAATCAACATGGAGAAATAGTCATGGTTACATATATTTAAAACATAGTGCAAGAATTATTAGTGTAGCCTTAAAAGACTGGTTAGAATCTGGTTAGAATCTAGACAAAGCTTTACAATGAAAAAAATATATATATATTTACTAGAAATTTTGGTATTACTAGTTGATTATTTTGAAAGAATTGTAGTAAAAAAATTTAAGGCCAAAGAATATTAGCACTTAGATCTACTTTGTTATAGGAAACTCTTCTAAAAGGCATAAATAATTAGTCATATTTATCTACATGCTAAATTATTAAAGTTGCTAAAAATAATGGAATTTTTTTTTGAAGAGCTGCTACAACATATTATTTTATTTGAAATATTTTTATGAAGATTTAAAACATAAAGCAATGCAAGTGGGAAAAGAAAGTTGTCATCTAATTGACAAAAGACGCTACAAATGGAAATAGAATTTTCCATCCAACTTCTAAAAAGCTGCTACAACATATTAAATATGATTTTGAAATATGTGCATGAAGATTTAAAGCGTAAAGCAATGCAAGTGGAAAAAGAATGTTGTCATCAAATTGACAAAAGTCACTGCAAAATGCAAATGAAAATAGAATTTTCTATCCAATTGGCAAATGAACATTTATTTGTCTTTTATGTGATAAGTGATATTTTGGAGGTGTTATGCCTTGTATAACCACCCCATTTAATTCTGGAACAAAATGGGTCCCCCCCCTTCTTTTTGGTTTCTTTGCCTTTGGTTATCTGCTTTACTCTTCAGAGTTCTTATGTTTCTTCCTGAGTTTGCCTTCTGGTTTTGTCTAATTTTGGTTCTATCTCAGCTTGAGTTGGTTTTCTTCTTGCTAAGAATCAATGAAATAATCACGAACAATGATGTATTTTATATGCTCCAAGGACTGACTGAGGCATTTGTTTTGCAAGATTGAATCGCTCATCTGGAAATCCCTCTCAAGGAAGTCAGCTTTAAGGCATGTTTCAGTCCCATTCAGCATAAAATTCCTCAGAAAAAAGTCGTGGAGACCCTCCTATTATCTGGCCGACTGGCAGTTAGGTTCTATTCATTTGAAATCCAAGGAGTCGCCGAGACATTTCGGTCGCTATGAGCTCTCAGCGGCTAAGAGGAAGTCTCCCCGATCATTGTGCAAGACTAGCGTCGCCAAAGGGATAACGAGCTCGGCATAATCTCTTGCCGACCCGGGGGGGATTCTTACCGAAAATTTGAGCTCGGCAATAATTTTTGCCTTCGGCAGGAGGTCTGGGCGATTAGCAAAAGTCTCACCGAAAGGTTCTCCCTTCGGTGTAACCTGATGGGCTCAGGGAAAGTGTTTTGCGTTCGCCAAGAGGTCTCTCTGATCGAACGAGGTCTTGGCGACAACAGTTAGCATCTCTAAAGATAAAACCTTCGGCATGATGTATGGCTGAAGAAATGATGTCCCAACGAAATGGAGTGGCATCGGGCGAAGGATTCGTGTTCGGCATGAGGTCTAGCCAAAAGAGAAAAGTCTCACCGAAAGGTTCTCCCTTTGGTGTAACATTCGAGGCTCGCCAAAAGCTCTCGCTGACATGGAGGAAGTCCCGCTGAAAAAGGATGTCATCGCGGAAACAAGGTCCCGCTCGCTATGATCTCCTGCCGACCAAGAAGTCTCCTTGACAATTGTTTAAATGGGCTCCCGACGAAAGAGGAGACTTCAGTGAAAGGTCTCAGTGAAAGAAGGAAGTCTCGCCGACATGAGGTAATATCGGCGTAAGGTCTCGCCGATCCATCGGAGTCTCAGCGAAGGATGGTGGTATCGGCAAGAGGTCTCACCGATAAGGTGGAGTCTTGCCGAAATATGATTGCATCAGAGACAGTGGCCTACTTTCGCCATGAGGTCTGGCCGACTGCAAAGAGTCTCAGCGAGAGGAGAATAATATCAGCGAAGGGTCTCGCCGACACGTCGAAATCTTGCCGAAAGAAAAATTTTAGGCTCGGCGAGAGTGGGATGATTTTGCCACAGCGTCCCAGCGACCAAATAAAGTCTTACCGATAGGAGCTCTGAGCCAAAGAGAGAGAACGTTGCCATGAAGTCTCACCGACGACGACAGGTCTCACCGAAAGGAAGTAAGCTTGGGGAGAATAAAGTGATGTCGCCGCAAGGTCTTCCCGACTGATGGAGGTCTCCTCGACATAAAAAAATGAGCTCGCAAAGGGATTCTGAGCCTCACCGTGACATCCTGTCGACCCGATAGGGTCTTGTCGATACAAAGTGAACTCAAGGTGGCTCGCTGTGACATCTCCCCGACTGATGTTGGTCCTGCTGACAATGATGGATTTACCGGTAGAGGGGGATTTCGGTATAACCAAGGGGGAGCTCGCCATGACCTTTTTCCGATTCAGAGGTCTTGCCAAAAGGAAAAGGAACTTGAGCCCGAAGATAAAGGAGGAGATCGGGGAGATTCGGAGCAGGGGGTTATCCCTTTGCCATAGTGTCCTACCGACAAGAAAGGTCTCACCGATAGAGAAGGATATCAGTATGCCCAGTGGAATTCGCCATGACCTCTGACCGATAATGTTTGTCTTGTTGATGGGTTTTGTGATATCGATAGGACTGGTCACTCGTTGTAGCGTCCTGCCGACCAACGTGTGCTTTGTCGATAGCTATTAAGAGGAAAAATCACATCGGGGAGACATGATTAGTGTCTCACCGACATGCGATTCAATGTGCACCACCTTTGACCACCTGATAATCCTGTGTGGCATATGCCTAACCAATCAGAAGAAGCTAAAGGAATGACCTATTAGCCATTAACCGATTGACTACCACCTTGAAGGAGACCGACAGAATGCAAACTAGATGGACTCCTGATATCAAAAGGTGATGGATTGGATCGGGTGATGATGTTCAGACCTAAAGAGAGGCCCGATGATTCTTCCAGAAGATGGTCAACGTGCAGAAAGGTCTTGAACATGAAGGAGGTCGAAGGAAAGAAGCAACCATGACTCACAGGGATAGTTGTAGTGACTACTGGTGAGGAGGCAGATCAGTATTAATGGAAAAATGCTTTAGAGCATTCAAGGCAACCCTCCGATGGAGTTCAAAGATGGACATGAAAGGCCAAAGTAAATGCAGTAGCTGCAAAAGATCTAAGAGGATTCCCAGAACAATCTCTCATCAACATGGACATCGGGGATTCACATTGAATGCAACTTTGACTCTCTTCAGAAAGATCTGAGAGCCGACTCTCCTGGAAGCAGATATTTTGTAAACCCTAAGGATAGGGGACAACGCATTCTTTCTTGGCACATTTTGTATATATGGCATTCTTGCCTCTTTCTAAAAGGTTAGAACTTCTAGGGTTAGAAAAGAAGAGGAAATTTTAGAATACATAGGAAAAAAAAAGGAAAGATAAAGGAGATAGAACTGCATCCTGATTCTTTGTAATAGGAGCTTCTTTTGTCTTCTTAGTTAGGAATTAGATTCAGCAGAAGCCTGTAATGTATCTTTCAAGTTTTCTTAATATAAATGGAAACAATTTGGAGTCATAGATTTTATGTACATTGGTGATTGTGTCAGCTTTGTAAGTGTTGCTTATCTATTTCACTAACAGTAGAAGCAACCAGATCTTAATCTACTTCAGATTGTGTTTCAGAATGGTGTTTGTCTTAAGTTAATCATTTGATTTGTGAAGCCTTCAAGGAATGGAATGTTATTTTGGTGTTTTATTTAAAATGGTAACTAGTACTCTGTTGTAGAAATCAACACTGTGAATGAATGCAACTGTGTGTTAATCACAAGTTAATTTTGTTCTTCAGTTTTAGTTTACAATTCTTTGAAGGATAACAAGTCTGGTTAAGATAGGTGAATTATCATTCTTTTCTGTCCAAAAGCTCTGACCCATCTTTTTATGTTTCTTTAAAACCCCTGGTTAGAGTAAGTTTAAATTCATGCTTGATCTTAGAACAATCCAGAAGCTCACACCAGCAGGCCCCTTGAACATTACTGTTACATTGACCACTGAGGGACATCAGCACAGTTGAGAACCAACTACAAAGACCTTGGGAGCTAAGATATCCATGTGTTATATTTCTCTTTCAGGAGAAACAAAATAGCAATATTCTGTTTAACTATTGTTGTGCCATTTGGACCGTCAACATGAGGCTTTCACTTGATATTTGGAGGTTTTTACTATTAAAAGGTAGTTGATTTACCATTAAATGACAATTGAAAGTTATTTTTCGATGACTCAATAACCATTAAACATCATCTAAAAGTTGTTTTCCAATGACTCAATAGTTGTTAGCAGGTCTGAGACTTGTTTCAAGCTTAAATCTCACACTATATGTAGCCTATCAACTAAATATATTATAATTAATTATAGCCCTAATCTTAATTTAATTAAAAAATCATATAATTGTAATTGTAACTTAATCTTTTTCTTTTTCCTTTTTTAATAGATGAGTGCTATCAAAAGGGGATAGCGCCCAAATACATAGATGTTTTTTAGCTACATAAGCCATATATTAGCCTAGCCCACATAACTACCCTTATTACATTACTAGGTGACGATAAATCACTGCAAGACTCCACCCCAAACCCAAAACTTTGTTAAGACTGCCTTGCTAAGCCAAGACAAACCAAAATCCATATGTCTGGCAAATGCATCCATATTAGCATTAATGACACCCATATGGTAGATCTCCCAGGCATTCACCATGAATTTCCTCTTAACTTCCATCTGACGCCTTATGGACTTAGCATCGTACATCTCATCGATAGCCTTCTCCTCTTCCAGATCAACAGTGTCGAAGAAAATCCTAAAGATGCTTACCAAGCCATCCTTTGCCAGATCCAGTGTGGCGCTTGTCGTCGCTTGCGCATTTGTCGCAGCCACTATCCTCCCAGAAAGTTCCACCATTCTTTCCTGGGAACCCAGGATATCCACAAACAACCCGACCACCGCCTCATACACATTCCCATCACACCAGTGCCTTCCCGCTTGGTTCACGCACTGAACCACCTTCACAATCTCCTGCATCACCGTCTTGTTTTGAACCGAGAATAGCCTCCTACACTGTTCCAGCGTGGTTTCCTTGGCACACATGCACTCAATCTGAAATAGTGCACCATCATTTGCTTCTATCTTTCCCTCCAACAACACTAAATGGCGAATGAATGAAAACACCCAACCAAGCGTATATAGATAAAGGCTATGGAGAGCACCAATCTTGACAATCAATCACACCATAGTCTACAATTTTCAGATCAAATCTCAGCCCAGATTCACCTCGAGTTACCGAAAACATCCTACATGTGATTCTCTGCACTTGACGCACTGGCTCGAGCCCAAGGCTACACACGGCCAGACACCTCAACCTCTCCTATTGTCCTGGTCAAGTATATCCTATAGGCTAAGCCACCGGTCCGTATGGCAATCTATAATTACCAAGTTGTCTTGGAATACGCCGTAATTTTCTAGCAGATCGACTGCTTTATTAGCTTCTTTGTATGCGTGTGTTATGGAAAAATCATTAAATTTAGCCAGAAGGGTATTAATCTTCCTTATCCAATTATCCATTTTCCAACTTGGTGACTTTCCTGAAGAAATAGTCTGGATACATATTTGCGAATCACCTTCTATTTCCACAGTGACTATCCCTTTCCGAATGCACAACTCCAACCCTAGCTCTAACACCTCCATTTCCGCCATGTTATTAGAATGACTTCCTAGGCATTTTGAAGCAACCCACACACACTTGCCATAATTGTCTTTGATTATGCATCATGCACTTGCTTGCCTGGGGTTACCTTTTGCAGCCCCATCAAAATTTAGTTTCCACTTCAATCTCATCGGTTGCAGCTATCATATGTTCCTCCTATTTACCTTGTCCTGCTTACAAACCCCGACCTTTGGCATCTTGAGCTCAATCTAGGCCTTTTGTATCATCTCATCCCACCTTGTGAAATTTGCTTTGTTGTCGATCCTAATTCTATTGTTTGTTGTTTTAATGATGGCCCCTTGAATCTTGGTAATGAGAATATCCCTGCTCAAATCCTTTTCACAGAAGATGCGCATGTTTCTCTCCTTCCATATATTCCATACAATTAAGGTTGGTACCAACACGCATATTCCATGCCAGTAACACCTTTGTCTACTATCGGCCAACTACACAAGAACTCCTGAAGCTTTGCCTGTCTTGGTCCCTAAAAATGAAAAGTGTCTTGCAGCCAATCCCAACATGCAAACGCCAAATGGCAATTAAGAAAAAGGTGGTTCACACTCTCCTCCTCACATTTGCATAATGGACACCGAGAAGGGCCCACAATTCCAATTCTTTTCAGTCTTTCTCCTGTAAGGCAATGCTTGTGAATGGCAACCCATAGGAAAGCTCCAGCCTTAGGTAGCACTTCTCGTCTTCAGCATAGAGTTGTCATCCATGTATTCTCCTTACTGTATGCAACTTGTATTCGATAACCCAATTTAGCTAAGTATTCCCCAAAGGTATCCCCACACCAGATAATTGTGTCTTCCCTATTGCATAGGTTAACTACCCTATTGGCTAGTTCTCGAGCCACCACCCTTTTTGTTTCTTGTGGTAACGACAAGGCATCCACGTCCTTCCACTTGTATTGCCCCCCAATTGCATCTGCATCTAGAGTTACATAATCCACTACCTTGCTACTATACTCCTCCTAAAGCCTTTCCACATACTATCCCAATTCAAACATCTCTGCCAAGCTCTTGTGACCATCCCACGAGTCCGTCCAGAATAGATCCTTCCAGCCATCCCGATTCTCCACAAGAGGTGACTAAAAATTAAATTCCTACACTTTGAAAGGTACCTCCATACTGCCAATCTGCCTTCCACATTCGCAATTGTTAAAATTCTGGAAGGATCATCGTTATCCAAATATTTGTTTTGTAGTATCTGACACCATGTCTTTTCCGGGGACTTGCACATCTTCCATATCAGTTTGGCACCAAGGGCGGTATTTTGGAGCCTCACCTTTCGCAATCCAGCCCCGCTGTCCTCTTTTCTTTTGCATCTTATGTCCCAACCAATGAGCAGAATTTTTCTTTCATTCTTGGATCCTTCCCATAAGAACTTCTTCAAGACTTTTTCCACATCTTCTTCGACTTTCAGGGGTGCCTCATAACAAGACATAGTATAAATGGGGATTGCAGACAGAACCGCCTTTTCCATTGTTATTCTCCCTACAAATGTGAGCCAGCTATTCTTCCACGCCATCGCCTTGCTTCTACATTTCTCAACTACCTCCGACCAATGTTTTGCTTTACACGCACCATCAAAGATCTTTACCCCTAGAAATTTTGCAGGCATCTTTCCCACTTGAAAGCCCATAATTCCAGTGATGGCTTGTTGTAATGCATGCCTTGTGTTAAAAAAGAAGATGCACGATTTCTCCTTATTCATTTTTTGGCCTGATTATTTTTCATACTCATCCAACACTCATTTGATTACTCTGGCTTCCCTTAAACTTGCCTCACCCAATAGAGTAGTATCATCTATGAATTGTGAGTGGGAAATGGGTTCCACATTTGGAGCTACTTGCACGCCCATCCATTCCAATCGGTGGCAGTCTTTGATGACACAACTTAAGGATTCAGTCATAATTACGAATAGGAAAGGAGAAATGGGGTCCCCCTGCCTAAGACCATTTGTGGCCTAAAAAAAACCATGCAATGTTTCGTTAACCAAAATCAAAAAACATACCAAGGAAATACAGTAGTGAATGAGCTCGCACCACTGAGTGCAAAATCCCATTTTCTCCATAACCTTAATTAGGAAGCACCATGAGACTTTGTCGTACGCCTTGCAAAAATCCAACTTTATTAACATCCCTGCCTCCCTGCTTATCTTAAGTGAATGTACCACATTCGATAGAAGAAGAATACTATCTGTGATTTCCTTGCCTGGCACGAAACCATTTTGCTCTGAAAAAATTATGTTTCCCAACACCAATTTGAGCCTGCTTGCTAATACTTTGGCAATCACCTTGTATACGATATTGCATAGCAATATGGGCTGATAGTCACCAAAAGAATGGCATTCAAGTTTCTTAGGAATCAACGCTATTACCGAGTTGTTTATATCTTTCATGAATCGCTTCGTCCTTCTAAAATCTTCCACCAACTTCCACAAATCGTCTCCAATGAAGTTCCAACACAACTAAAAGAATTTTGTTGAGAACCCATCAGGCCTAGGTGCTTTGTCCTGGTGGAGTTGAAACAGAGCGCATTTCACTTCATCTTTAGATACCTCCCCACATAGCATCAAATTATCTTCCTTGCTGACTCGTCTATTTATCGTTTCCAAGAACCTACCACCAACTTCTTGCCCACTTTGGCACCCTAGCAGGTGTTTAAAAAATTCAACAGCCCCCATGCCCACTTCCTTCATGCCACGCATTGTGTGGCCATATGTGGTTTTTATTTCCTCTATCTTGTTTGCAACCCTCCTTGCCAGCACCAAGGCATGAATTTTTTTTGAATTTGAGTCTCCTTCACTGAGCTAGACTTCCCTAGACTTATCTCGCTAGTATATTTCTTCTCTCTTGAGGAGTTAAGCCAGCTTGGCATTCAGGTCCTTTTCCTTGTGAAAATCATCGTTCCTCATGCCTTAATTACTTTCTCATTCAGGGCTTCCAACTCGTCTTCCACCTTAGCCTTTTCCACAAAGATATTTTGAAATTTCTCCTTGTTCCAAACTTTTAGCTTTTGTTTTATGGTATGGAGTTTCTTTACAATTTTAAAGCTAATTGATCCTCCCACTTGAGTCTCCTTCCACCAACATTCCAAAAGACCAACAAGACCATCATCCCACCACCACATATTCTGGAACTAGAAGCTTGTTTTTTGTAGATCTTGCTGCCTAGTAATAGTCAGTTCAACTGGGAAATGATTTGATATTGACATAGGTTGAATGCTAGCCAATACCCGCATACCCTTCTCACACCAGGTCAGGGAAACCAAAAATCTGTCCAACCTCTCTGCAATTGTTGTAAAGTCCTTACGCCTATTGGTCCATGTGAAAATGCCATTTTCTATTGGACAATCGGCTACTCCAACGTCCGCCACAAACCTTTTGAAGTCAATGGTAGCCTGTGAAACACTTTGAATCCCTCCCCTCTTTTTAGTCGAGTCCAGGATGGTGTTAAAATCTCTGTCGATGATCAAATTGTCCCTCAAGAAGGGTCGAGCAAAGTCAAGCATCAAACACCACAAAGCAACCTTTTCCTTAGTTTTTGTCAGGCCGTAAACATTACTGATCACAAAAGAGCAGTTCAGATCTAGATCACATACTTTTATTGCCGTCCAATTAGAAGAAGAGCCAATTATTTCCACCAAAACCATTGCTTCTTTCCATAGTAGTCCTAATCCACTTGAATTCCCCACAGAGTCTTGGAAGTACCCTTTCTAGATCTGACAATATTTTAGAAATTTCATCCCTTCCTCCCCAGAGAGTTTGGTCTCTTGCAACAAGATAATATTGTCTATACTTTTCTAAAGATGACGCCTGACAAGGCGTCACTTGTCAGGGGCCTTCAGGCCCCTAACATTCCATGTTGTTATCTTCATTGCTTCCCAAGGGAGGAGCTTCCTCCCTTGGTACTTAAAAACTTAGTGATGTTGGGGAACCTCTTCGCTACAACTTCTTCTTCCCTTAATTGCTTGAAGGATTTTCAGCCATGAGTGTTTCCTGTTGTGCCGATTTTTCCCACACCCAAGTGTTTGGCAGCCGATTGGGAGATGCACCTATCCTCGATGCAATCCAACGCATCCTCCAGATCAACATTGGAGTCTAAATCATCACTTTCCTTTGAGTCGACTTCTGTAGCTTCAACTTGTTCTCGATCGGATCTCATCTCCTAAGGGGGGGACTTAGGCTGCAAGTCAACCAAATGCCTCTTGTATTTTAGTACCTCATGTGGAATTGCTTGGAGCAGCAACTCTTCCTTTGAAGCATTGTCCATTTTTTTTGTCCTCACTTTAGGGGCCACGGATGAAGACCTATGTTTGCTAGGTATGTCCTTTGTTTTTTCCTTCCAAACTCTCCTCCTTCCTCTGTCACACTCTGACATTGTGTGTCCCCAGGCTCTGCACTTTGAGCAAAATAAATTTGTTTCTTCGACTTCGACCCCTTGAAGCCATCGATCCCCCCCACCCCCAGACATATTTGTTTTGGAATGGTGTCAATGGCTGCAATTTTCAATCTCGCAAACTTGTATAGGTCTCCGTCCAAAATGCTCATGTCCATTTCTATAAGGGATCCTAAAGAGCGCCCTATCTTTTCTAGGCATTCCACAGTCTAGTATTCCATCAGAAGGTTGTATAACCTTACCTAGACCTGCATGTATAGGGGTGTGTCACCCATAAACCACATATCTCCCTCCATGACAAGCTTCTTCGCTTCTTCATTAGCGAAAACAACCAGAAAAAACCCTTTGGTAAAAATCTTAACAGTACCTTCTGCTTCCATTGTTCTTTGATCCAGCCTTTGATCAAGTCCCTAGTCGACATCTTGCCAATAAAATGAAAAATGAACACATACTCCCCCAAGATGACTGCGTCCAATTTAATTTCTCCCATAACATCTATTTCTCCCCCACGGGATTCTGCCCTCCTTCTGGCCTTTTTGCTTTCCTTTCTCTCCTTCCCCTACAATTATTGGCTGACCATCTCTGAGTTAGCCACTCCTTCCACTCCTTTTGCTTCCCGTTTGGATTTTGCTAGGTCGCTTCAAACGGTCGTTGCCAACTCTGATCATACTTCCTCACCAAGTCAGGAGAATCGTGCCTTCTTCGCGTCACTTCCAGGCCATCCACTAAAGCCAAAGATTCAGGGGTGTCATGCCTCTTGCGCTTGGTCGCGCCATTATCGAATCCTTCCTGCCTGTAAAATAATGGCATTTGTCCACCCAATGCCCACCTTCAAAAACCCATTTGGGCACATTGCCAACCTACAAACCTTTCAAATTTACCTCAATCATTTCATCCCCCCAGTGACGCTTGGATTATTCTTCCCTCCTCTAGATCTTCCCATCCTTTCCTAGGAACTTGCCAACCTTCCCTGCCTCACCAGATTTCGCACCTACGCCACCCTGTGAATCTGTGCCACTATGTGCCATTTTTCTGTAATTATAACTTAATCTATATAATGATATTTATAATAATAAACTTAATCATGAACCTAATTTTTTAATTATTATTATTTAAGATTATATTATTATCATTTTTTATTCTTAATGAGTTAATATATTAATAGTGTTAGGGAATGGATTGGCCCCTGATAAATATGTCTATAATAAATGACTCTCTTGCCCGATTAACACTAATAGCAATTCGTTAATAGCTCTGGAAAGGCCACAATTGCATTTGCGGCTTTCCTCTAAATTGAGAGGTACAACTCCCTCATCTGATTTGAATGGAAATAAGTGTGCTTTTAACTAGAAAGCAATAAAGGCAACAAACATTAACCCATAAAAATGTAGCTAATGCAAAATGAATCCTAAAGGTCGTTAATCGACTAGCTCATAGATTGTAATAATTAATGACAAAAATAAACGTTAACAAAAAGAAAAGACTTCATAATTGCAATAGATGAAATAAATGTAATCGAATATATTTCACATAGAAAATATATTATATTTACGTACATGACTCATAGGCTAGTATGATCAACATTGCATTCGACTCACAATTCACAGATTGAGAATTATTGCAATTAGAGAATAAATGAAAACTCAAAGTATTGTTCCTCCCTTGACTACATCACAATGTATTCTCTAGGAATAAAACCTTTGTTGAATGGCTATTTACCTAGATATAAGGGTTGCATTCTTCTCTTTGATGGTTACCAATCAGTTGTGGTAATGCTTTCTTGTGGCCTAACTATCCATATTGGAAACCAATGACCGACAAATAATAAATGTCTAAAATGATCATATCGCTAATGATAAGACTTTAAGCAATTTCTAAGCATTTCTTTCAATTAAAATCATGCCTTGTGGCCATCCATTCTTGAGCAGTTTGCATGCTTTACAAATTAAGCATTAAATAACTGTCGCAGTGGTGCAATGGAAACACATGTGCAAGCTGTCTAGCGAGATGATCAATTGGGAATATAGCATAAATTCTTGTCATATCAATAATTAATTTCAACCACATTGCCATCCTATCACCTTGATTATCCTCAGCACAAATGTCTCGCCAACCTTCTATAAATTCAACATGAACTACCTCAATTCGCCAACCTGAAGCGTCAAACATGACAAGTGCTCAGAGTGATGTAGTGTCCATGAATGAATTCATTGTCATTGAAGAAATCGAATGCAGTCCCCTCTTCAGGAATTTATCCAACTAGTTGAAGGAGGTCTTCATTGTCTAGAGTGAAGTCAAAAGGGAGGTGTTGTGAGGCATACTTGGAAAGGAATTTTTGAACTAGGTGCATGTGCACAACACAAGGCTTCTGGAGTGTTTTGTGTACATTGTAATTTGCACCTCTGGGCATCCTGACTAGGGAATGAGGGCAATGGAGTGACTGGTTCAAACAAAGTTCCTCCACCACATGAATGTAGCCATTTCTGGCCTCAACAACTACCCTCGAAGCAGCCTGGTGGGCGACACCATTTGCATTGCGACCACTACCTAGAATGAAACCACCAAAGAAGCGGTGACCTTTCTCTGCGCGAAGCTGGTGAGGAACAACATGGGGCTATTTTCCCAATTTATGTAGTCTCATGAGAACCTGTTATCACCTGCCCAAATAGAGTGCCTTCAAGTGGTTGTAGAAGCGATCTATGTGTTGATGTTCGCCCTTTGTGCATGAAGAAATCTTCATTTTGATATTATCTAGCCCCCTTTTTGTAATCGACAGAAAATTTTGTATTTCCACCAGTACACCTATATAATAAAATATATTGTTTTACATCTCTAGTGTCACCTCTCTCTCTTATTAACATTTCTATTATTGATTTTGTATGTGAATGTCATCTCTTTATTCATTTTTGCAGCTAGTTGTTTATTTGAAATGCACCTTAATAAAATAAATTGTGTTACAACTTCTTTGATTCCTTTAAAAATGTGTTTTGGTTGTAATGTGGGGAGTTTGTAAACCTGAACAATCACCGTTGTAGTTATAGAAACCACTCCAATTCTCTCTTAACTTGAAAGACTTTGAAAAATGTCATCAGCGGTCTTTTCAACAAGTTCATGAACCTTAAGTATAGACCACTAGCCTTTTGGAAGAATGACTTACAATATGTAGGAAGTTATAGTGATACCCTAAAACACCACCTAACCAAAGAAACGAAGAAGTAAGGAAAAGGTGGTAAAATGCAAAGTTAGTCGAACTAGTAAAAACTTCGCCTACCTAAAGACACAACCAAATTTTAGACATGGGGGTGCCAACTTTAAGAGGGGGACCCAAAATTTGAGTAACAGAGGCTCTAACTGGGGACAAGGACTAAAAAGGATGTAGTCGAGAACCCAAAAGCATTATGAATATCCTATCCATTGGGCAATAGAGTTGAGAAAAGAGGAAGGACAACAACCCAAAACCAAACACACACACCTAAAAATGACACACCAAAAATGAATATATACAAGGTAGGTTGGCACCTACCAAAAGGGGGAAAGAAAGAAAAACTCACACAAAAACATTGACAGGTTATGAGAAGGACCTAGACCTAAGAAATCATGTTTGTGCATGTAGCTTTTGAAGAGAGGCAATAATTTGAATAACCCAAACATGGGTGTTGTAGCTAAATGAACAACCAATCACACTGCTCTTGAATAACCCTATCTCATCATAAATCTCCTCTTGATGTGGAAGAACATGTGTAGAAGTGCCTGGAGGATTTTTTGTTATTTCCTAAGACTTTATTATTGAAAACATTTCCCGCCCTTAAGGAAAATTTGAATTTTCTACACCCCTTGCAACAACATGACTTACTGCTTTGTAAGCAGCTTTTTGATCATCACAGCTACATTGTGACCTTATGACCTCTCGATCCCTTACTACAATAGTATCCCCTTCTTGATCATTAATAGAAAAATGAAAAACCTCCATTATCAACGGTTCTAGTAAATACTCCCTTGGTTCTCCGAATATAGGATTGTCATGAATTTCAAATTCTTCGAATGTGAAAAGAGGGTTCGAGCTGATTAACCACTCCCCCCCATCTTCACTTGGAGGATCTTTATTATTTTCCCTAGTGGAACTTGCAATTTTATCAACAACATTCTCAAATGTGAAGGTCTCATATTCAGGGGTGAAAAGATAACTCGACCCTCGATCTTCACTGGTGGAGCTATAAGAAGGAAAATCATTTGTAGGAACAGATGGAGGAGTAAACTGAAAAGTAGGGGAATACCTTTCTCGTGGTGTCGAATCTTCATCATCGCTAGACGAACTGAGATCATCCTTTGACTCAATTGTAGTGTTTTATACTATATGCCTGAGCATACCAACACTGATTTTCTTCCTTTACATATTTGCTTCTCTCAGGGAAGAGTTGCACACCATTCAATATTATCAAATTCATTCTCTCAGCAGTAGGGCGGGAATGTTGGTAACTGCCAGGAAACTAGAGAAGCTATAGGTAGGCGGTGGGCGACTAACAATAGGCTGAGTAATACAGTTGAGTAGGTCCATTTTCCCATCGCGATTAGGTCATTCTCAATGTTCATTGCTTCAATATGGGCTTGTTCGATCCCAGAAACCTTGTCTCTTTTTAGCATGAGTTGGACATCAAGATCAACAGCGAAGGTGAATACATGGAATTGAATTATTTTGCTTGGTTTCTTTGGTGTAGGAATTCATCAAAGAGATTGAATGAATCGATGAAAAAAATCCCTCATAGGTTCATGTCTTTCCTTCACAATTTTGAAAAAAATTCTAATTAGAGTAGCGACATCTATAGGATTTTGGAAACGTTGCAAAAAAAAATTGTGTAACGTATCCCAGCCAGTTATACAACCCCTCTCTAATCCCCTATACCATTCGGCTACCTTTTCGATTAGATTGTCCACAAATATCCTGATAGAGATGTCCTCCTCTTGAATTCCTAGAATTTCGCTCACTACAGTCATGGCTAGAACATGTTCTTCTGAATCTTGGGTGCCACTACCAGAGAATTTTGGGAAAATTTTTCTTGAACCGCATGGCAGGTCATTACAGTGTGATAGGGTGAAAGGTCCAATATAGTTACCCCAAGGAACAAAAGTCATGATTTCCAGAGTTTCCAACTCCTATTGAAGTAAAGAAGGGGAACCCCCAAGCTATTGCCTAGGTGGTGGTCAAGTTGGAGGGTGATTCAGCAGTCGATTAGGGTGTTGCTTTAGGTGTCGATTTGGAAGTTGATTGGGACATGGATTAGGAAATGGATTAGGATGACGGGGTTGGTCGTCGTAGTATTCAAAAAATAGTCTTCGAGGGTGTTCAACCACTGGTACAGGTGGGTGTAGGGTCCGCTCTTCTTCCCCTTCCAAAATGAAATTAACTTACATATAATCTGATGCACTTCTCTTGTACCTTGAAGTGAGAATATTTAATTGCAATAATGATATCCTCTTTCTCTACCTAAATCTAGTCCAAATCAAGTTGAAGTACAGGAAATACATCATTATAAGGAAGTGCCATCTTGTTGCATGACACAAAAGCAACTTGTCAGAAATTTCAATCTCTCCCTAGCGGAGTCGCCAAAAATTTGTTAGCGAATGGATTGGCCCCTAATAAATATGTCTATAGTAAATGACTCTCTTTCCCGATTAGCACTAATAACAATCCGCTAAGAACTCTGGAAAGGCCACAATTGCATTTGTGGCTTTGCTATGAATTGAGAGGTACAACTCCCTCGTATGATTTGAATGGGAAATAAGTGTGCTTTTAATCAGAAAGCAATAAAGGCAACAAACATTAAGCCATAAAAATGTAGCTAATGTGAAGTGAATCCTAAAGGTCATTAATCGACTAGCTCACAGACTATATTGATTAATGACGAAAGCAAACATTAACAAAAAGAAAATACTCCATAATTGCAATAGATGAAATAAATGTAGTCAAATAGATTTCACATAGAAAATATATTCTATTTACGTACATGACTCATAGGCCAGTACAATCAACATTACATTCGACTCACAACTCACAAATTGAGATTTATTGTAATCAGAGAATAAATGAAAACTCAAAGAAAATCTATTGTTCCTCCCTCGACTACAATACAATGTATTCTCTAGGAATCAAACCTCTGTTGAATGGATGTTTACCTAGATATAGGGGTTGCATTCTTCTATTTGATGGTTACCGATCGTTGCGATAACGTTTTCTTACCACCTAACTGTCCATCTTGGAAACCAATGATCGAGAAATCATAAATGGTTGGAATAATCACATCACTAATGATAAGACTTTAAGTGATTTATGATCATTTCTTGATTAAACTCCTACCCCATGGCCATCAATTCTTGAGTGGTTTGCATGTTTTGCAAATTAAGCATTAAATAATTGTCGTAGTGGTGCAATGGAAACACACATGCAAGTTGTCTAGCGAGATGATCAATTGGGAATATAGCTTAAATTACTATCATATAAACAATTAATTTCAATCGCATCGCCATCCTATCACCTTGATCATCCACAACTCAAATGTCTCGCCAACCTATAAATTCAACAAGAACTACCTCACTTCACCAACTTGAAGCATCAAACATGGCGAGTGCTCAAAGTGATGGAGTGTCCATGAATGACGTCATTGTCATTGAAGAAATTGAATGCAATCCCCTCTT
Source organism: Sequoia sempervirens (assembly GCA_007258455.2). NCBI lineage: Eukaryota > Viridiplantae > Streptophyta > Pinopsida > Cupressales > Cupressaceae > Sequoia > Sequoia sempervirens. Next base: position 115,022,543 of record VDFB02000002.1, read on the forward strand.
CAAGCATTTATCCAACCAGTTGAAGGAGGTCTTCGTCGTCCAGAGAAAATTCGAAGAGGATGTGCTGTGAGGCATACCTGGAGAGGCATTTCTAAACTAGGTGCATGTGCACAATGCAACACTTCTGGAGCATTTTGTGTACACTGTAATTCGAACCTCCAAGCGTTGTGACTGGGAAATGAGGGCAACAGAGTGACTAGTTCAACCAGAGTTCCTCCACCCTGTGAATGTAGCCATTGCTAGCCTCAACAACTACCCTAGAAGCGGCCTGGTGGGCGACACCATTTGCATTCCGACCACTACCTAGAATGAAACCATCAAAGAAGCAGTGACCCTTCTCTACGCAAGGCTAGTGAGGAACAACATGGGGTTATTTGCCCAATTTTTGCAATCTCATGAGAACCTGTTGTCACCTGCCTAGATAGAGCGCCTTCAAGTGGTAGTAGAAGCAATCTGCTATTGATGTTCGCCCTTAGTGCATAAAGAAATATTTGTTTTGATATTATCTAGCCCCCTTTTTGTAATCAATTTTTTTTTTGTATTTCCACTAGTACATATATATAATAAAATATATCATTTTACATCTCTAGTGTCACCTCTCTCTCTTATGAACAATTCTATTTTTTATTCTGTTTAATTTTTGTATTTGAATGACATCTCTTTATTCATTTTTATACAAGTAGCTGGTTTTTTATCTAAAATGCACCTTAATAAAAAAAATTGTGCCTCAAATTCTTTGATTCCTTTAAAAATATGTTTCGGTGGTAATGTGGGGAGTTCACAAAACTGAAAAAATCACCACTACAATTATAGGAACCACTCCAATTCCCACTTGACTTGAAAGACTTCAAAAAATGTCACCGACAGTTTTTTCAACAAGTTCACAAACCTTAAGTACGAACCATTGGCCTTTTGGAAGAATGACTTAGAATATACAGGAAGTTATAGCGATACCCTAAAACACCACTCAACTAAAAAGCAAAGAAGTAAGGCAAAGGTGGTAAAATGGAAAGTTAACCGAACTAGTAAAAACATCACCTAAGTTAGGAATACTCAAAAAAACATTTCTCAACTAAAGACTTAACCAAAGTTTCAACATGGGGGTGCCAACTTTAAGAGGGGGACCCAAAATCTGAGTAACAAATAGCAAAAAGATTTTACATTTCATCTGCTAAGCAAGAAGTCACAAAATATAGATATAGCCTACTATAGTTGATCACCCAGCCACTATAAACAAAACATACACTAAAATCCCTTAACCTTTAACTCCCTTCATACAAACTACCCACTAACTGTTGGTTTAACCACACTAAACCCCTACCAAACGACATATACATAACTGTAATTACAGACTTGCTAAAGCATAGTAACACTAACCACCCAAGAAACTGTCCTCATGTGCAAAGCCCCTAAAATTTGGGATCATGGTGATGTTCGGAGCAATGGGAAGCTTCATTGCCTTCAATAGGTAACCCACGCCAATAAAAACCATTTATTTGTGTTCAATCAAAGCCATCCCTTTGAGGTCAAGAATGAAGGGATAATACTTCACTACTTCCCCAGGAACATGAATCAGATGCAGGTCCCATGGGTGTGGAATGCCCATTCTCGATAATGTAGCATATAGGTTTTCCTCAAGCCCGACTAACAAATCTGCATTAAATATTTTCTTCATCAGACACTCTGCCACCTTCTTCTTTGACCTAATATCTAGTACCACAACCAAGAATCTTGAGGTGATATTTGTGCCCACACAAAAGGACTTCACGTCCCTCATGAACCCTTTGCCCAACACCATCTTTGTTGCAGCCAGGATGAGAGAATCGTGCTTCTTGAGCACCCGCTTCAACTGTTGATCAATGATGGGACCTCAAAATGCCATTTCCATGACATTCCTATCTAGTTGAATGGGGGTATCTACCCCAATACTCATCAGTGTTTCCAATGACATGTGAACCACAAATTTAGATCGCTCTCCCATTCTTCCCAGATTATTTTCCCTACGCTGCCTTTCCGACTAGTGCGGACAGCTAGTGCTTAGAGGGAGAAAGAATTCCTAAAGAAAACCATAGCCAAATGAAGAATGCAAAATAATAATGACTTGGCCTTACCATAATTATCTCACTCCAAAATTATCGTGCCCTGCGAAATCTAGCTTATAATCAGTGATCAAGCTCCATTTCACATGTGAGTCTTTTTCAACCTTCATATTCCAATGTTGAAAAGACAAGCAAGGTGATAGATGCAATTTTCATATAACCCCTGATGATATTGTTGACGCCAAAAATTGACAAGGTAACAGAGCCTTATGAGAAACTCCGTTTAAGGGGGACCTTTTGCGCTAAACTGAATAACCTCCAGATTTTTAGAGAAGTCGATTCTTCTATATTGGGGTTTGGAAAGGAAAAAGGAAGCAGATATAATAAAATGAAGTCTAACCTAAGGCGATGCGCCAAGACTTAATGATGGGCACGATAAATCATAGATTTAAGGGCCTGAATGGTGTTGTAGTGTTTCAGAACATCAGAGACTTAAGATTATAGCATAGACAATTCATTCATTGACATAAAATAACATTGCATACATTCCTACTGCCAAGAAGAGTCATTAGACATGGTCTAGGTAAGCAAACTTTCATCCAACATATATAGAAGTTCTCAAATGAAGTGTCCAGACAATAAGAAGCACAGTTTAATGTTTGATCAAATAGCATGAAAAACAGATAGGCCAAACAATTGGCATAGTCTGAGAGTTTTTGCAATCAAATAAAACATTAATAAAGGCTTAACGTCTTTTACTAATTCCAGACCCTTTTCTCATTATAGAGAAAAGTATATATAGCAAGAAAACCTCCCACCGCTTCGGAGAGCAGCAACATAAAAGATTTCGCAATCCCCGACAATAATGCAAGAATCAGAATATTCCCAAAGCCATTGCAACAAAATCGATCTAGAACTAAGCATCGGGTTGTCCCAGGCCCAGGTGCATCCTCTGCAATGATGGCGGTGGTCTCAGCTAGGCTTGATCAGACAAGTGTCACCCTCCTTAGTGAATGATAATGAAACGCAGTGCCCAATAGCCTTATTTGGTTCATCCGGTCCATTGCCCAAATATGAGATCTGATGGTTAGGCACGTGGCAGCCTTTCGCTGCCCGTATGAACCTCTCCCCCCTCGCCGCTGAGGACTTACGTTAATGCTACACGTTTTAAAATGGGCGGAGCCTTCATCAACAATGGAGGGAACGATCACCAGTTGGGCGCAAAAGAGACGCATGGCAACATTTCACTGCCCGCGGTTGCTAATTCATCTCTCCGTTGAAAGATGTATGAATGGAAGACACGTAGCAAGTATACACTACAAACAACAATCATGGGGCCCGCCGGAACCTTTTAGGAATGAGGGCTTCGTGACAGCCTTTTGGAGCCCGACGAGACAGTAAGAAAACATGACCAAAAGAAACCTGTAGCTGCAACACGTGGAAGCATAGCGGAGCCTGCTGGGATGCGAAAGGAACGTCAAGACTCGGAGTTGCGAAGAGTAGACACGTGGAGCGACAAAGCAAAACCTTGAGAAAAGGTCGAGTTGACTTTGCGAAGCGCGGGCCGATATGTAGAGGAAAAAATACACCCGAAGGGAGCTAGTTAAATATTTGTTAACAACTTTTCACGACTATCAGGGGCGTTTCGACTAAGGAACGGAGAACCCAAAAATTCTCTAGTTTATAGGCTAGAGTGCCATTTTATTGGGACAATGGAGTCAGAGATTGGAAAGAGCCGCCTGCAGAGGCGACCATTCATCCTCAGATGGTTTCACCATGTTGCGCAAATTCTCTTGCGCTCCACTTAGATCAATAGTTTCTTTATGAGGCAACGCATTGGGTAAACCGGCTCTTGCTTCACAATGAAATAGCAGCTGTGCCAGCGGATGAATCACTCCCTCAATGTCAGTCGTCATGGGAGGATCACTGAAATCCCTGAAAGCCTCTGGATCATCTTCCTTCTCTTCTATCTTTTCTGCAATCTTCTCGGTCGTGGCAATAGAGCCATCTTCAAGGAACGGGGACGGAAAACCCATCCTGTTTAACTCGGTGAAACTTTCCCGTATGTTGTCTAGTGTCTTACTTAGAATAGTCACGGCTGCTTTAGTGCGCTAAAAGGCGGAGTGGCAATGGATGAACTTATTTTCCGTTTGAACAACATCCTGAACTTCAATACCCGCTTCGGCAAGGCTCTCATCAGAGACCAAGTATAGCTTGGTGAGCAGATCTTTTGCTCCTGGAACCCTCTCCAAGATGAACCATGGGAACTGCTCAATTGTATCATGGGCCTCTTGGCTCAGCTTTGATGCCTTGGTGATGAATTAGAGGGTAGGCTGCAGTGTTAGGCAAAAGGATTTAATTTTTTCCCAGTGAGAGATGTACAATTGCCTAACCAGCGGAATGATATATGGCTGTGTAGGGGGAGGTAGGAAAGAGTTTTTAAGAGAAGCAATCTCCACGTCTCTTAAAATAATGGCTTCACCAATTTTTCCCTTTTCTTTTTCTCGGACACTAGCTGTTCTGCGGAGCTGCTCATTTCTTTATTCCAATTTTTCTCGGCTCTGGAGTGATTTGACAAGTGCTCTTCCAGAGAAGACTTTGTCTCTCAGAGTTCTTCCTCTATTTGAGCTTTTAGGCCTTTAAATTCAACCTCTTTTTCTTGTATTTTCTACTCATATTGAGCATGTTGGTGCTCCGACACTTCACTTTTTTGCACCATTCCTTGACTATACTCAAGGCGAAGCCACTCCAGTTCTTCATTCTTCAGTTGCAAATTTTGTTCCGCCTCTTGATTCTTAGAGCGTAGCTCTTTTATGATGGCAGGGTCAGTGGCCTGAGTCTTCGCAAGTTTGCCCTAAAGTCTATTTCTCTCATCCTTCGCTGCGAACACCCTTTCCGTCATACGAGCAACATTCGCCTCAAGGGATTTCTCCTTTTTCTCCAAAAAACTAACCCTTTCTTTTGCCGCTTTAAGCTGTTCATCCTTATTCTATAGCTGGCGGTTAGTTTTGAGGAAGTCAGAAGTGACTACCTGTTGCATTTTCTCCATGATTTCAACCTTATCCTGCAGTCGGGCCACCTTCATGTCGATTCCTACCACATATATCTCATAATCTTCCGGGTGCATTTCCCCCTGAGGCTTGCTTACCCTCGGGTACATGGTTGCAAATTTCAATTCTTGTCAGGCCTCATCATAAAGAGTCTATATTTTTTGCTCGATAGAAGCGCTATCATCCTTTGCCCTACGCTTTTGCATTCTACTTGCGCATGCCTCCCTTCCGCAATCAATCTGTGCCATAAATTTAACTGACAACGAAACTAGTCCACCTGCGAAAGGAGCACCAGAAGGCAGGGCATAGGGATAGGTAATCCTCATAGGCGCGGGCATTTGTTTCTTCTGGAGAGTGATAGTTTGTGGGGCACGTTCCATAGTTTGGTTTGAGACCCAACAGCAAGACTAGTCATTTGTAATTACTGAATCGATGAATTAGTCGCAAGAATCATATGCTGGGAGGGTAGCGGGGGTGTCAATGTGGTATCAACCTGTTGCGATGGAAGAGGATCTGTAGTAATAGCAGAAAAAGAAGGGGCACTCACTGGGGGTATGTTTTCCGAAAGTGAGGCAAGGAGAGTCTGATTGGCAGCAGCGGGCGTAAGGGTCCGCGAAGGAGTAAAGATGAGCAGAGTGGTTTGTGAAAACTGGGCGAAGCCTACTGAATATGTCGGACTAAAAGTAGAAGGCAGAGGGCTAGTACTTATGGTAGGGATCGCCAGTGAGGTAGGGGCAGATACCAAGGAATGAGAAGCAAGGGAAGAAGGAGTGAATTTTACCTACTGACTGGTCGATGGCGGCTATAGAATCGTCAGTGACTCCTCCTCAACCACAGGCTCTTAGATAGCTGCAAGCACTTTTCTTCCGGCGGGTTCTTGCGAACCTTCTCCAATAATGCTCTCTGTGGGCTGTCGTTTTGCAGGTGAGGTCTCTCTAGCTTTAGCAGTCATCTTTGTTTACTGCAGTGATAACCTGGCTGGTTTAGCAGCCCAAGTGAGTGTATGTGAGCCCCTTGATATATTAAAGCACACATTTGTGGTCACATAGGCAGGCTGTTCGGGGCCTTTCTCCTTCGGCGTAGACGAAACCGATGTCGCCGCTTCCTCCTCCTGCTCTTCGGACTCTTCCTCCGAGTCTTCGCTCCGATTAATACTATAGCTTGGGCTGGGGTGGCCCTCATTCCACCATCTTTCAAATTTTTGGTCATCCTTCAAATTGTTGTAAGGAGTATCCAATTGTGCTATTTCTTGGCGATACTTTCAGAAAGCCTCTATTTTTTCCTTAGTTCACTCCTCATCCTTCTTCAACCTATTGTACATGTCACACTCCATGAGGAAATTATCATGGGCCACCGCCACAACAAAGTATAATTTGTGTCATGGCCCTCTAGTATCTTGTGTAGGAATACGCGTCAATTCAACAAAATTTTCATCTTTGTTTGCCCGTGGGTTATGCCGCTTTTCCCAGTAAGGTCGGGGAACATGGGTAACTCTCATGTGTGGCTCTGACATGTCGTCAAAAGGGTTGTATTCCCACTTATCATTTACCAGCACCAACCCTAGATAAGCCAACTTATCCTCCAACAACTGGCCCGATTGTTTCTTTATCAGAGTTACCAACTTGAAATTCTTCGGACAAGAGAAAAATCCCTTCTTGACACTTTTGCTACTGCAGAAGGTAAAATCAATGATACACACCTGCCGAAACATTTCCAGTGTGAGCACCCGATTTGTGACACAGGTCGGGAGCAGGAAGGGTTGGCCAGTGAAGCCCCGCATCTAGAGAATCGTGAAATCCTTGCCTAAGAACCAGTCATAGGCAGAAGTGAAACTCTGCATAAATCTGGTCTGCTCCTTGTCGAGCCAAATTATGTCACCCTTTCTGATTAAATCATGCAAGACCGGAGCTATGAAATAGTCTAAAAATGCATAATAATCATATGATGCGGAAAGAAAAGGCATCCACGTGGACACTGGCCTCCTCTTACCCTACTCATCAAAAATTGCTAATGGAAAATATCGAGCGAAGAAATCAAGGTTTTAATGCAGAAACATGTGGACCAGGAAATAAACAAGCCTAAATTTTCCCTCCGCTAGGTAATTCTTTATTTGCCATATCATTTCTTCTACCATGAACTCAGCAAAATGATACCAGAAGATATCATGCTGCTTGCGAAATTGGAATGTCGGTCCTAGTTGAAAAGTCTCCACCTTCTCATCAGAGTCTCGGCCGCACACAAAAGCTAGCATGGACATGGCATCCTGTAGATCCTCGTGTAACGCATCACACAATAATGGAATACTTGGCAGTTTAGTGGCTGGGATGTCTTTCCTACCAGTCTCCTCCAACAAGAACTCTGAGTTCTTCTTCATCTTCTTCCATGTTTTCTCTCCTTTGCCAGGGTAAAAGGACTCAATTTTCTCTTCTTTTACTTGGGTTCGGGATACATAGCATGTGCCAGATGGCCTGTGGAGTGATGTGCACCCTTAAGTTGCGGCTTTCAATGTAGTGGGTATTAGGGTTATATCATTGGATAGCAACATCAACTACCTCCGGGCAGTAATGCACCAATAGGACCATGTATTGAGGGAGACCACTGTACCAAATTTTATTTGTTGTAGGTTTGTCTGCCTTTGCTATCGTCAACCTTGCACAAGCTGCTTCTCTTAAGGACTTAGGGTTTTTTTGCGAGCCGTGGATCATAGATATTATCCCATTTCTCTTCAACCCTTTTCTTATTTCTACAATCTTTGGGCTTTTTCAGTTCTTCTGTATAGGGCCTCTTTGCCCTATTGTACCAGGTGTAGCATACGCCACATCCTCATAGACATATACATCCTCTGAAGAACGTATAGCTGTAAACAACTCCTGGCTAATTTCTTTCTGCATTGGTTGAGATGAAGTCTCCGACATTTTTCTTTGGGTGAAGACCTCTGTAAGTTCTTGGCTCTGCAATTTTCCTCTGCTCTGGCTACATAAAAGAAAAACAACGTTGCACCTCTAGCTTTGGCGTTTGTGAAAAGACTTTGAAATATTAAGCCTTTTCATGCAATATTTGGCAATCTTTCCTCAAGGTGGTAGATGAAAGCATGCCTTTTGCATTTAATTCGGCATGTACCATTAATTTTGTAATTCGTGCAAAATGAAATACTTGCCATTTTGAGGCGGAAAGAGTTTATTATTGCGTTTGGAAACCGTGTGATACGCTGTGATTCCCTTGGAACTTGAGCCGACAATTTGCTTTTTAACCTTGCGTTAGTATGTGCTGGTAATTAATATCCCGATTGGAATGATTATGCCAAAGCAAATGATTACAACCTGAAAAGATATGAATATTGCCTTGGGCTCTGGGAAATGCTTGTGAGATGACACAATAGCCTACGGCCATATGTCCTACTATCAATGAGCGCCACCTTTTTAATGCTAATTAATTAGCTCTTATTAATCTAGCACGCATTGAGTTGTACCCTCGCAGATGCAACTGGCCCAGAAATGTGAGCAAACACAAGCACGCCTTTCAAGTTAGCAACTAGCTATTATCACGTTTTCTCGAAATAGATTAGCATGCATCTTGTCATTTTTTCTATAAATAGGCCAATAAGTGGTGAGGATATCATACTTAGCATTTGAGCAGTGATAGGTTGGTAGCAGAGTTTTAAGCAAGCCTTCTCATAGGTTAGGTGATAGATAAATTTCGGCATTAGCTCAAAAGCATAGGAATAGTGTCAGAACTATGGACACTCCAGTTTATTTAACCTCATATAAGTCACAGACGACATTCCTAGGGGAGGTTTCTACTAGGAGGCTGAAACAGATGACCAAGAATAAGCATTCCTTTGTCCTGATAGCCATAAAGTGGGTTCTGGGTAAAGACTGCATAGAGTATGAGGACAAGTATCGGGTGAACACCGACATATGCTCTCACTTTGTGGCATCCATGCTAGACATCAATGTCCCCCGACCTCTTATCCTGAAACATGTTAAAGAAATGTTTCCCAAAAAATACCTAAATGGCCTTAGCGAGGTTGTTGCTCATGCCGCCTATGGAGTAAATCTGCCGTCAGCCGGTGACCTCCGTTGCTTTATTGAGGAAGAAGCTATAGTCATTTGGCCACCGTTTCTCAGCAGATTCCACCTTCAAACACGCGACAAGCATCAGCAGAGGGTTACCCAGGCCTTACATTTCCTGTTCCGCAGCTACAACGTAATACCCTTCTACAACGTAGATTGGTATACTGATTTCAGGAACCTGGTATTTCCCCTACTAATGGCGATTGTGTCGAATGATGCTGCTAGTGCTGCCGAAGAACTTGCTGATGAGGAAGAGGTGGACGCTGCTGTTGATGCGTCAATTGCTACCTCTCGTGCCATTGGATGAAAACCCCTTACTGCTCCCAAAAAGTCTCCCCGTTTACTCTATTTCTCGCTGCTGCTTAGACTACTTGCCTAATAGCTTGTATATAAGCCTGAAAAAAGACTATCATATTGCATATATAATAGCTTGAATACTTGTAATTTTTTGGATTATGGCTTCCCAACCATTTTTGCAATGTAAAGAATATATATAAATAGATATATATCCTTTTCAAGAAAATCCATGCTTTTTTCTTCATTCTGTATTTCAGTTTTATGGGCTTTCAACTTTCATTCTATAATTTCTCCGCACATGGGTGTGTTTTGTGTAAAGCAATCATGGTATTCCACCCTCCATAATAATGGGTTAATTCCGCATAAGAACAAACTAATTTCGAAAAAGACCGGCTAAAGAAACAAAAATAAAATAAAAGCACTATTCACATATGTACAAAAATAGAGCTCAATACCTAATGGAACAACTTAAGATGAATCCCATTAACCAAGATTCCTAAGGGTTCCTGTTCCATATTTTCTAGCTCAAAAGTGTTATGTTCTTTGCACCGAATGATTTTAAAGGGTCTCTCCCATAGGCTATCAAATTTACCATGTTAACCTGGCTTAGCAGCCCTTTTATCATACTTTAGCACTAAGTCTCCGCATTTTAGACCTTGGTCGGAAGCCTTCTTGTCAAACCATCGCTTGACAACTTGTTGACGGTTCGTCATGGCTATTAGGGAATTCTCCCTTTTTTCCTGTACTTCTAATAGTTCGGCAAGCGGAACTTCCATGGTGCCATTTTTTTCTATCTTGAGAGATTTCAACAATTGGAGTGCCAAAATCTCCATAGATATAGGTAATAGCGCCTCTTTCCCATATACCAACTCATAAGGCGAAGTTTTAAGGACTTGCTTAGGAGTTATGCGATTTTCCTAGAGCGCTACTCAGAGGTTTTTATGACATTCCCTCTGATGTTCTGAACCAATCCTTTTAAGGAGCTGGACTAGGCTCTTGTTTGTTGACTCTGCTAGGCCGTTTCCCTGTGGGTAATAGTTTGATGATGTCTTGAGGAATATGCCATTCTTTAATGCAAAGTGACACACCTTTGTGCCTAGGAAAACTCTGGCATTATCTGAAATGATAGTCTTCGGAGGGCCGAACCTTGTCACCAACCCTTCGAGGAAATCTACAATTTATGTTTTTGTTGCGCTCTTAAGCGGGACAACCTCCGTCCATCTAGTGAAGTAATCCATGGCGGTCAAAATCCACTTGTGTATGGTGCTAGAAATTAGGTTGATCATTCTGATGAAGTCCAGGCCCCATTGCGTAAACGGTTCGTCCGCCACTATGGGTTTGAGGGGCATTACAGAATTTTTCCTTCTGTCAGTAAAGAACTGGCATTTTCTGTAAGATTTTACCACAGAGTGGGAGTCATTAAAAAGTGTAGGCCAATAGTAACTAGCACGCATGATTTTAATAGCGGTAGTCTTAGCAGAGAAGTGTCTGCCTGCAGCGCTATTATGAAACGTGTTGAGGATCCTCTTTGCTTGCTCCGAAGTGGCGCATCGCAAGAAAACGCCATTGAAATTCCTTTTGAAAATGACTCCCTCTATCAGCGTATATCTATAATTTTGTAGCCGGTAGTATCTCCTTTTTTGGGATGAGAGACCTGGTAGATACTTTCCGGTTTGCATGAACCTCATTCTATTAGTCAACCAACCACCTTCTGATTCTAATTCATTTATCAAGACGAGCACTAGTTGCTCCTTTGCGGCAGGTACCCCCTTGTTCTGTGCCATGTACTCACACAGTCCTCTTCCTTTAATAGTTTTAGTAGGATTGACTTCAATGTCATAGTCAAGGATCTTGGTGATCCAATTAGCCCTTTTTTCTGTGATCTCCCTTTCCATGATATATTCATGCACACTGGAATGTGCGACATACACAAGCACCTTGTTGTAGGAAATTAGATGGCAGAACTTTTTAAGTCCCTTCACTATTGCAAAGGCCTGTCTTTCGATGAAATTATAATTTGCCTCATATTCCTTCAGGGTCTGGGAATAGAACGCCACTAGATGTTCTCCTTTTCCTTCAACATCTTTTTGGGTTAAGACAGTAGCGATACTGTACCTGCTACTGAAGGCATACATTATAAAATCCTTGGATTGATCTGGATTAATCAACACCGGAGCTATGGAAATAGCTTCCTTGACCTTTTCAAAAGCTTCCTAAGCTTCGATCGTCCACTTGAATGTTTGATCTTTCTTCAGCATCAGAGTGATCGACCTAATTATTCCCGCGAAATCAGAAATAAACTTGCTGACAAAATTTACTTTGCCTAAGAAGGACTGGACACCTTTCTTATTTACCGGAAGGGGAAGTTCTTTGATAGCCTTTACTCGTTCGGGGTCAATTGAAACCCCTTCTTTAGACACCACGTGTCCCAATAGCTTGCTTTGCGGTACTCTGAATACGCATTTCTTCAGATTTAGGGAAACCCCAAACTCCTAGCACTTTTCAAAAACTAATTCTAAATAATCAAAATGATCATCCTTAGATTTAGAGAACACAGTAAGATCATCCAAATAAATTAGAATAAACTTATTGATTGGTTCGCTGAATGCGATGTCCATCGCCCGTTGGAATGTCGCCCCTGCATTGGATAAACCAAAAGGCATTTTAGCATATGCAAATGTTCCCCACTTTGTGGTGAACGTAGCATTGTGCTGATCCTCTTCTTTAACTCGGATCTTATTGTAGCCGGATAAACCATCCAGCAGAGAAAACATTTCCGATCTTGCAACCGTTTGTAATATTGACTCCATAGAAGGCAGTGGATAGTGGTCCTTTAGAGATGCTTTGTTCAGGTCTCGAAAATCCACACACAAACAAATATCTCCATTCTTCTTTCGCACCGGGACTAGATTAGATACACAAGTACTATGCTTGATTGGGAAGACAATGCGCGACTTAATGAGCTTAGTTAGCTCCTGCGCCATTAGCGCTTCAATTTTAGGGTTGACTAGCCTCTGTTTCTGTTGGACTGGTTTTGCACCTCTTGTTAGCTCAATAGTGTGCTGAATGATATCAAGATCATATCCTTCCAGATCATCATAGGACCATGCCACTACTCCATATTTCTCACAGAAACTGATGAGTCTTTCTTTATCATGATGCAAGACATTTTTCCTGACTCAGAGATTCCTACCATCGGAGACCCGAAGGTCCACATAGTCACTTTTGTCCACTACAAACTTTCATTTATCATTTCGGGCATTATCAAAATTGAATTTATTTTTGAGAGTAACCAATCCTTTCAGAAGTTTATTAGATTTGAGCTGCATAATTTGTCCTTCATAAGCTTCAGAAATCTTTGGTTGAAGCTAATCGACGAACTCCCCTGAGTGCTGGATAAACGAGGCGATGTGTTCATCACTTTCAAAAACTTTCCAACTCTGATCATTGTCGGGGATCGCTGGTCGGACTAGTACTTGTACTGAATGTTTATTATGAAGAAGGTCAGAGACAGGATCAAACTGAGCACCAATCACGGCCATGCGATTTGCGTTGCTATTTTGTCCTCGGGGAATAGTCTTGATGTTGAAAGCTTCAAAACCATCAATCAGGTCCCAAACTCGGTGCCGGTAGGATCTCATGCGGACATTCTTTGCTGCAGAAATTCCTCGAACTTGGTTGACTACTAGTACAAAATCTTTGAACACCATCAATTGCATAATGCCCATTCGTTCTGCAAGGCTTAAACCTTGAACCAATCCTTCATATTCAACCCCATTGTTTGAACAGGAAAAATGAAAGCGGAAGGACCTCAACAATTTTTCATTTTGTGGGGATATTAGATATATCCCTGCTCCAGCACCCACTTTGCTTCTTGCTCCATCAAAGTATAGTGTCCAAAGCTCATTTGCTTGGCTACCTTTAGACTCCTTGGCGACTTTTGGAAGCACTTGGTCTTCATCATAAATTACATAGGTGCCCAATCCTGTAGCATGATAATTGCTGAAAGGATCATGGTCCATGTGTTCACTCAATAGAGCATCTTCTTTATCATTCCAATCTCTGCTCACCTTCTCTTCCTCTAGCAATTCAACGCAATACATTTCTTGCTTGGTGATAGAGGTATGCGCGACTTCAAAATTGATCAAGGCTTCATCCGCTACATGTTCAGAATGTAAAGCCTCTTATTCTATCTTCATTTTTGCACCGTGTTTGGTCCTGAGTATCAGATGTGACCAATCCAAGGACAGGTATCTGCCCACCTTTGATGTAAATTCTCGAGATAGACAGAGACCAAACATAGGAGGAACATCTATGATCACAGTGTCTTGCGGCACCGTGATACTAGGGCAAGTGAATAGAGTTAAAGGAAGTGCTTTGATGACACCTACGATCTCAACTTTATTCCCATCAAGCTGCATTACCCCTCTTTTCATAAGTTCGTAGTTGAGTCCCAAAGCTTCGGCTATTTGTTTAGGCATAACCGTGGTACTAGCACCAAAATCAATCATAGCATTGTGCAATAACTTCTTTCCTATAATGAGAGTCAAGAAGAAGGGTTGAGGTTTTAACTTATTCCTGTCCTCGGCAAGGGATTCCTTTGTATTGTTTGTAAGGACTTTAGCTGGCGGTATTTGATAAACAATCTCTGCACTGGCAAACGGCTCTGTTGGTGCCGGGTTGACCTCTTCTTGAAGCGCCTTCCGTAATAGCGTCTTTTATTTTGGGATAGCTAGAATGTCTCATAGAGACACATTAGCGGATGATTTCTTCAATTGCTCTACCACATTAAAAGGTGACAAACTCGGAGGTTTCTGCTCCTTGGTTCTTGCTATAATAATTTCCTTCCATGGTTGAGATGGTGATGGGACGGTTTAAGTACCAGGAATCTAATCAGAAACACCTTTGAGTTGTGGGTTGGCTGGATGTGAAACAACTGACTCACTCACAAATTATCGTGCCCTGCGAAATCTAGCTTATAATCAATGATCAAGCTCCACTTCACATGTGAGAGTCTTTTTCAACCTTCATATTCCAATGTTGAAAAGACAAGCAAGGTGACGGATGCAAGTTTCGTATAACCCCTGATGATATTGTTGACGCCAAAAATTGACGAGGTAACAGAGCCTTATGGGAAACTCAGTTTAAGGGGGACCTTTTGCACTAAACTGAGTAACCTCCGAATTTTTTAGAGAAGTCGACTTCTATATTAGGGTTTGGAAAGGGAAAATGAAGCAGATATAATAAAATGAAGTATGACCTAAGGCGATGCACCAAGACTTAATGATGGGCATGATAAATCATAGATTTAAGGGCATGAATGGTGTTGTAGTGTTCCAGAACATCAGAGACTTAAGATTATAGCATAGACAATTCATTCATTGACATAAAATAACATTGCATACATTCCTACTGCCAAGAAGAGTCATTAGACATGGTCTAGGTAAGCAAACTTTCATCCAACATATATAGAAGTTCTCAAATGAAGTGTCTAGACAATAAAAAGCATAGTTTAGAGTTTGATCAAATAGCATGAAAAACAGATAGGCCGAACAATTGGCACAGTCTGAGAGTTTTTGCAATCAAATAAAACATTAATAAAGGCCTGACGTCTTTTGCTAAAACCAACAGTTTCCTCCAATTCCGGACCCTTTTCTCATTACAGAGAAAAGTATATATAGCAGGAAAACCTCCCACCGCTTCAGAGAGCAGCAACATAAAAGATTTTGCAATCCCCAACAATGATGCAAGAATCAGAATATTCCCAAAGCCATTACAACAGAATCAATCTAGAACCAAGCATCAGGTCGTCCCAGGCGCAAGTGCATCCTCTGCAATGATGGCGGTGGTTCTAGCTAGGCCTGATCAGACAAGTGTCACCCTCCTTAGCGAATGATAATGACACGCAGTGCCCAATAGCCTTATTCGGTTCATCTAGTCCATTGCCCAAATATGAGATCCACTGGTTAGGCACGTGGCAGCCTTTCGCTGCCCGTATGAACCTCTCTCCCCTCACCGCTGAGGACTTGCGTTAATGCTACACGTGTCAAATGGGAAAAGCCTTCATCAAAAATGGAGGGAACGATCACCAGTCGGGCGGAAAAGAGACGCGTGGCAGCATTTTGCTGCCTGCGGTTGCTAATTCATCTATGCGCTGAAAGATGTGTGAATGGAAGACATGTAGCAAGTATACACTACAGACAACAACCGCGGGGCCTGCTAGAACCTTTTAGGAATGAGGGCTTTGTGGCAGCCTTTCAGAGCCCAACGAGACGGCAAGAAAACATGACCAAAAGAAACCCGTAGCTGCAACACGTGGAAGCATAGTGGAGTCTGTTGAGATGTGAAAGGAATGCCGAGACTTAGAGTTATGAAGAGTAGACACGTGGAGTGACAGAGCAAAACCTTGATAAAAGGCCGAGTTGACTCTACGAAGCGCGGGCCGACGCATAGAGGAAAAAATACACCCGAAGGGAGCTAGTTAAATATTTGTTAACAAATATCAACTTTCATTTGCAAAGATCTGAAATAAATGCTTTGTGTGGTAATCAACACAAGCCTACTACCAAATGAGCCCCACCACCTTACCATGATGGCATCTCACATGACCCCATCCACTCAATCCAAGTTGAACATAATCAACCAAAATGTCACCCGACAACCAATATGAATGTTTGATTAACTTACCACCTTTATATCCCTTGCGCTTTCCACAACCAACAGTGTTGAAAGCGGCCCACCCAACCGCACACTATATTATTATCATTTTTATTCACTAATGTAAATTAGAAATATTATTGCTTACTAACCAAAACATATTTAGAACAAATTTCACCATTAAAACATAAAAATGCTTCAAAATTGAAGATAAATGCCATATTATAAAAAATAAACTAGCTTATCTATCTTAATATTAATCTATGTACTATACACCAAGAGATATCATTTTCGAGGCATTTTTTTACTTCGAAAAAGAAAAAGAAAACACTAAATAAAATAAAATACGCCTCAAAAATGATATCTCAACATATAGTATATAAATTAATATTAAGATAGATAAGCTAGTTTATAGTTGCAGTGCCACATGCAATAATATTAATTTAAACATTAAATGAGATATAATATATATAATTTAATATTATTAATATATTATTATAATTATACAATAATTATCATATTATGATAATTTAAATAATAAATATTAATATTATATTATATTATAAATATTATTACTGTAGACACCTAAAAATGTCCTAAGCATAACACATCCCAAGTTCGGTTACTAACAACATTTTCTTATCATTATCACCTATTTAGTCCATTTAATTAAATAATGTCAATTATTTAGTTATATTCACCTTATTCTCCTATTATTTGAAAAACTAAGGTTATTTGGTTAATTCATCATTTTCATGCCAATGTTCCTCTCATTTGATTAAATAGTGCAAATTGTTAATTAAATATCATTATTATCTTTGATTAAATAATTCATAATTGTTTAATTGAAGGTCCTAATTCATCCACTTGTATAGTTAAATTATTTTCATGAATTCTTTAATTTACTTTAATTATCCCTCCAATCCTCCAACTTCTCCAACTTGCACAAGAATTGGAATATTGCTTCAATTCAAATTCAAATATTTCCCTCCAAGTAGAAATATATCGCACATGGCTTCCTAAAATTTAGGTTATTTGTTCAGTTTGTCATGGATTATGAGCCCTTGATCTAATTCTTGATCCATGCCTCATGGATTATCAACCTTTGATCTATTCCTTGATCCATGTTCACCTCTCTCATTTGATTTATCCCTTGATCACCATATTCCATCTCAACCATTGATCAATATCTCTCAAATCTATAAATACTTCACCATTTAACATGAATCATCCAAAATCCTTCAAGAAAAGTTATAATCTTGAATTGTTGACTCCATTGGAGCAATTTGAGAGCATCTTGTGAATCAATTTCATCAATCTTCATCAACAAAGCTTTTGCACAACAATGGATAATGCATAAACTGAGCCATCCACATCCACATCTACTCATTATGCATCAATCCACAATGGGATTGAGAGGTTTTCATAATAGTTAGGTTCATTTCAGGTGGTGCTTTGGACAAGTACCATGATGAAAACTTAGCAAACAAACATCATGAGTAGAATTGAGCATCTACGCGCGTCATTTCAGGTGGAAGCATCTCATCCCTCCATGATAGATCCAATATTCCATCTATTCTTATCCATAATAAATCCAACATTTCATCCAACATTCCATCCATCCAATTCATTTTCATCCAAATTAAAAATATCTTAATCTTGATAAAGGATCGGTGTATACTTCAACCTTGTTTTGGTAAAATCTTGGCATGGGTCATTATCATTGATCCTATCCTATGCAATTTAGCATCATTCCATCCATGAAGCAATATTCAAATAAGCATCCTCTATCTAAACATGTTATCCTATCATAAGATAATCCTTGGCATCCTTCACATACCCAACCCATCCATCCATACATACATTTATCCATGCATCCACCCATATCATTCCATACATTTCTAGACATTGGGGGTGGATACTAACATCTTTCTTTGGGAATAATTAGTCTTGATCTATATCTTCTAACTCATTTTGTGATCTAAAAATTTGTAAATGCAAAATAAAATTGGTTAAAACATTCATAATAAAACATCAAAATCACTATCCCATGACACATTTTGACGAATAAGATGATTCTTATCAGACATCTTTTATCAAACATTGATCCAAACAATCAATATCAGTTGCATCTAACTTGCACTTCAATGTCACATCAAATCATTAGCTTGTTTTTTCAACAAAAACCCAAACATATCACTAATATCATTACATATCCATAACCACTCCTCAACATCATGCGAAAAATCTAAAAAGCATCCAAATCATCTCAAAATCCAAAAAACATCCAAATCATTTCAAAAATCCAAAACATCCAAATCCTATCAAAATCCTAAACAACCTCATAACATTTTGCAAATTCAAAACATTCAAATAAACAACAAAATCTAAAAAAAAGCCTCAAAATATTACAAAAAAATTCAAAAACATTGAAATATTTAAAAACAAAATCACCTGTCTCATCTCACTTTCATCCATAATAATCTTTCATTTCTAATAAATTGATCATCATTCTCACCCTTTGGTGAAGTAAGTAGAAGCAAGTGCAACATTTTAGAAAGTAAAACTTTAATGAAACAAATCGTGAAGTCAAGGTTAATCTTCGAATGCGTTAATTAAGTTTATATCAACGACCTAATTAGTTTAACACAAAATCATTATCTAATGCATGTCCTAGGATATATCGTTCCTACAATGGGAATCATTTTGGATATCATCTAAGAAAATCAAAATCTCTTTGGCAATAGATATGAATAACATTGACTGTTTGTTCATTTTAATCTTCTCCTATGATTTATCTTATTGGTCCATCCATTGATCTCTCGATGATGACTATCAAAATGATTTAGAGAGAAAGGAATGGGGCATTGATCATTACTTTCATTTGTTGTGCTTGTTGGATATCCTTGTAATACAACCTCGATGAATACTTATCTTGCATGTGTAGGGATAGTCTCAAGTAAAATAAGGACTATTTCATATCAGGTTCTTCATACCTTTTGTGTATTAGTTTCCTTAATTCGATTGCTTCATTCTTTCACATGACCAAACAAGGTTTTTGTATGTCAGGTATGAACAAGAATACTCATGTTTGTTTTTAGAGTCAAATTCCATGCATTAAATACACCACCTTGGTTCTTCATACCTTGGTGCATCATGTCTATTTGCTACATCAAAAATAAGGATTATTGTGATGAAAAGCAATATCTAAGAGAAAAAGTAAAATCATTATCCCATCTCGTCACATATCCAATAAAATCTTGGAATAATTATAGGTTTATTGGTATCTTGATCAAAAAATCATTCTTACTCTATCTAATCATTATTCCATCATTCTTCTATCTTATCAACATTTTTCTTCTACTTCTATCTATCTCATTATTCTAGATCTCATTCTTCTATCTTACTAACATTTCTATCTAAGTATCAAATTTGTGTGATATACATCAAAATATACATGAGGCTACCCATAGTTGATGAGTGTATGCATCATAAAATTTTCCTACATCAACCATCTACGCTTTCTAGGACTTATCTTTTGTTGTCTATGCAGTATAGCTCCTCTCATAATCTTATCATGATCTCTAGACCTAAAAATTAGTTTTTTCACTCGATCTCTTGAGGAGGCAGCATACTAGCATTCCTTTGTCCACTGGGGCACAATGGGGCATCAGGAAAAGGCAAAAAAAATTTAAAATCTTGATTTGAGCATCATCAATTCTTTGAAACAATGTAGTGAGTACATTACTTTAAAGAGGGGTAAAATGTAGACACCTAAAAATGTGCTAAGCATATCACACATCCTGAGTTTAGTTATTAACATCATTTTATTATCATTATCACATATTTCATCCATTTAATTAAATAATGTCAATTATTTAGTTAAATTTACCTTATTCTCTTATTAATTGAATAACTAAGGTTATTTGGTTAATTCATCATTTTCATGCTAATGCTCCTCTCATTTGATTAAATAGTGCAAATTGTTTAATTAAATGTCATAATTCTCTTTGATTAAATAATTCATAATTGTTTAATTAAAGTTACTAATTCTTCCACTTACACAATTAAATGATTTACATGAATTATTTAATTCCCTAATTATCCCTCCAATCCTCCAACTTCTCCAACTTGCACAAGAATATTCCCATGAAATATTCCTTCAATTCAAATTCAAATATTTCCCTCCAAATAGAAATATCTCTCACATGGCTTCCTAAAATTTAGGGAATTTGTTGAGTTTGTCATGGATTATGAGCCCTTGATCTAATTCTTGATCCATGCCTATGGATTATCAACCTTTGATCTATTCCTTGATCCATGTTCACCTCTCTCATTTGATTCCATCCCTTGATCACCATTTTCAATCTTGACCATTGATCAATATCTCTCAAATCTATAAATACTTCACCATTTAACATGAATTCATCCACAATCCTTCAATAAAAGTTATAATCTCGAATCGATGACTCCATTGGAGAAATTTGAGAGCATCTTGTGAATCAATTTCATCAATCTTCATCAACAAAGCTTTTGCACAACAATGGGTAATGCATAAATTGAGCCATCCACATCCACATCTACTCATTATGCATCAATCCACAAATGGGATTGAGAGGTTTGCATAATAGTTAGGTTCATTTGCTTTGAGCTATGTTTATTGCTTTGAATTTGAATCTCTTTATTGTGTTAATCGAATTTCATTGAGAATATGTCTTTGATTGATAATTATCTTGTCTAATTTGCTTTGATTCAATGTTATTTTGATCAATTGAGTTTACAGGTTCATAATCACAATATTATTATTAATATTATTGTTCTATTAAATATTATTTTTATATTATTATTATATTATTATTTTATTAATATTATATTACTATTTTATCAAATATAGAATATATATGATATTATTATTATATTAGTATAATGTTACTATATTAATCTTATTTTAATGTTACTATTATATTATAATGTTAGTATATTATTATTATATTATTATATATTATTAGTATTATATTATTATATATTATTAGTATTATATTATTTTTATATTTTTAAATTATATTGTAATGCTTTTTTATAATAGATAAGGTTGGGTAGATTATGATAGAGTTGTGTTTTTAAAAAAAATATGATAATTCATTTTTGAATTTAGTTAATATTATTAAATAATTAACATTATGTTTTGACATACTAATGTTTAAGACATATCTTAAAATATTATATATTTAAATATAATGTACTTAATTAGGGATTGGGATTGTTTTTGGATTTGGGTTATGGCTAGTGTTAGGATTAGGGAAAGGGTTAGGGTAGAGGTAATCTTAAGGTTAGGGTTAGGGATAGGGGTAGGGTTAGGATGTGTGTTTGGTTTGGGGTTAGGTTTTGGATTAGGGTTATGCTTATGTTTAAGGTTTAGGGTAATCTCTAAATTAAATTTTAAGTCATAGTTGATTGTTTTCCCATAAAAACTAATTATAGTTTATTTTTTCTCTCATTCATTATAACCAACTATGACTTAATCTTAAATTTAGACCTTCTCTTGAAACCTAACGTCCTAACCTAAACTTAACCCAACCCTAATCATAAGATTAACTCACGCCCAAACCTTAACCCTAGCCCTAATGATAAACCTATCCCTAACCCTTACTTGAATAGTAAACCATCATTTTCTCATTAGTAACCCTAACCCTAACTTTAACATTAACAATATTTATCAGAACCCTAACCTTAATCATAACCCAAATCCTTTTTGTCACAACCCTAAACATAAATGTAACTCTAATTGTAACCCTAATCCCATCTCTAATTCCAACCATAACCATAACACTAACTATAAGTTTAAACCTAACCTCAAACCCTAAACTATAAACCCTAATCTAGCCCTAATCCTAAGCCTATTTCTCATAACCTTAACCCAAAAACTAAACCCTAAACCATAATATTAACCCTAACCCTAACCCTAACATTAACTCAAACTGTAAGTGTAACCCTAACTATACACCTAACCCTTACCCTAATCTAACGCTAACCTTAACCCTAACCTAACCCTAATTTTATTTATCTTAACCCTAACCCTTATTATTTTTCACATAACCCTAACTTTAACCCTAACCATAACCATAACACTAACCATAATTGTAATCCCAACCCTAACCTTAATTTTATTTATCTTAACCCTAACCTTTATTCCATTTCTCATAACTTGGACTTTAACCCTAACCCTAACCATAATCATAATCATAACAATAATCATAGCTATAAACCTAACCTTAAACCCTAAACCCTAAACCATAATGGAAACCCTAAAATTTCCCTAACCCTAACCATAAACCATAATCCTAATCTTAGCCTAACCATAACCCTAACCCTAACCCTAATCCTAACCTTGATCCTAACTCTAACCATAACCATAACCTAAACCTAAACCTAACCCTAAATCTATTTCTCATAACCTTAATCGTAACCCCAACATTAAACCTACCCAAATTCCTAACCTTAATCCAAAACCCTAACCCTAATTCCAACCTTAATCCCAATCATAACCATATCTGTAAACCTAACCCAAAACAATAAACCCTAATTGTAACCCTAAACTAACCCTAACTTTAACCCAAACCATAATCCTAATTCCAACTCTATTCCCAACACTAACTTTTTTCATAACCCTAACCCTAACCTTGACCATGACCCCAACCATAAAGTAAAACTAAACCCTAACTCAACCCTGACCCAACCCTAACTCTAATCCTAACCAAAACCCTAATCATAACCATAAACGTTGATTGTATTGCTAATTCAAACCCTAACTCTGACCATAACCATAACCATAACACTACACTAACCCTAACCCCAAACCTTACCCTAACTCCTACTATAATCATGAGCTTATCTCTAACCCATAACCATAACCATAACCCTAACCCGTAACTGTAACCCTAATCCCAACTCTATTGCCAACACTAACCTTAAAACCCTAATTATAACACTAACCTAACCTTAAAGCTAATAAAATACCATAATAATCTAAACCCTATTTTACATAACCCTAACCCTAATCCTAACCTAATCAAATCCTTAAAAAAAACCTAACACTAATAGTAACTGTAACCCTAACCTTAACACAGTCTAACCAAATCCCTAACTATAACTATGATCATAACCCTAACAATAACAGTAACCATAACCCTAACCTTAATTTCAACCTTAACCCTAACCTTATATCTATTTCTAATAACACTAATTGTAACCCTAGACTAAACCCTAACCAAATCCCTAACTTTAATCCAAAACCCTAACCTTAATCCTATCCCTAATCCCAATCATAACTGTAACTCTAAACCTAACCCTAAACCATAAACCCTAATTGGAACTATAAACTAACCCTAACTTTAACTTGATCCCTAACCCTAACCATAATCCAAATCATAACCCTAAATTGTAACCCTAATCCTAACTATATTCCCAATACTAACCCTAACCCTAACCCTAACCTTGACCTTGACCTTATCCTTAATGTAAAATTGAACCCTAACTCAATCGTAACCTAATTCTAACTCTAATCCTAACCAAAAACCCTAATCATATTTCGTAACGTTAAACCCTAATCATATTTCTTACTTGAATTCCAACAATAACCATAACTCTTAACCCTAAATCGTAAACCATAAGACCTAATCATAACCCTAACCTATACCTAACCCTAATAGAAAACCATAATTGTAACCCTGACCTATCCCTAATCCTAACCCTATTTCTCATAACCCTAGCACTAAACCTATCCATAACCATAACCCTAACCCCAACCTTAAACCTAAACCATACCCACAACCTAGCCCTATCCTTACCCAAAACCCAAAACCATAAACCCTTATATCTTAACCCTAACCTGACCTAACCTAACCATAACCATAACCCTTTGTAATTGAACCCTACTTTTATGGTAATCGTAATTGAAACGTAACCTTAACCTTAACCCAATCCTAGCTATAACTCTAACCTTGATCCTAACTATAGCTCTAACCATAACCCTAACCCTAACTATAATGTCCTTGTTTGCCATCCCACTGTCACAAGGGCTAAATTAATTAATTTAATTATTGGATATTGCTTGGAAAGAGTTTATTAAAAGGGGTAATATTAAATAATTAAATTAAAGCATATTTATAAAGTGGCTGGAGAGATATTATAAAGTATTATAATATCACGTTATAAGATGGTGTTTTGGCAGGAAAACCCAAAGCTCTTTTGTCTTTATGTGGATTGTTATTATTTTATTGGAAATTGTGAGAGCTTAGCTTTCTCAAACAAGAGGACAGAAAGCCTCAAGTTCAAGTTTGAAGGATTGGACGAAAACCCAATCTCTTTTGGAGGCGGATTCACATCAGGATTCACGGTTGTGCATCAAAGTTCACTTGCAAGAATTTTGTGTCTTCTATAGAGACAAAATTGTGAATATTAGGGTTTGAAGAAATAATTGATTTGTAGAGAAATATAAATCACATTTCAAAATATCAAGCATGTTGATCAAAATTTCAGAATATTGGGGTTTAGTTTGCAAACTTTGATCTGATTATAGAATAAATATTATTTTAAAAGTTGGCATTGAGGAAAATTGTAGATAAGACAAAAGAGATTATAGAAAAGACAAATAGGGTGGTGTGAATATTTGAGGAAACCGCCAGCTTAAAGGGAATCACATGTGTCCAAGATTGGAGAAAATTCAAAGGGGCTTAGGTAGCGTATGAGACAAAAGCTTTCCCTAAAGGTATACTCCAGTATATTATTCTTTTCGTGTTGCATAAGGGAGTCTTGGGTCTAGCATAAGTTGACCCCATTTCATGTGGTGATGGCATAAAAACCCAAGTGCAGATATAATCAATATTTAGAACCATCGAGTGTTGTTTGAATGACTGCCAGGCATTGACTAAATTTGAAAGCTATCAAGATCTTCTATAGATAGTCATAATTATAAGGAATCCATTGGGCCTTAGTCAAATAGCCCAGTCAACATAGATTAGGACAAACCATGGCATTGAGTGCAGCGTATCCCATCTCTTAATGCAATCATTGGCCATTAAAGGTAATCACCATTTCCAGGCACAAGATCACGTGGATATGTCATGGTTGATGTGGGAGTCAAACCGGCTTAATTCATCACCTTCCAAGTTTTGTGGCTTGTAAGAAGTCGATGCATAAAATAATCAAGGAACAATCTTGAGATCGAGTCCTACTTGGATGCTAGCTTGCATATATCCAGCCGTTGATATCCTTTGAAAGAGGTTTGCATGTGTTTGTGTGAGATGAATTGTGCAAGGAAAGGAAATGACTATAATACTATGTGAAGATCAGAATGTTCAAGTTTTGTTGATAGTATTACTACTAATAATGAATAATTGATATTATATAAATTATGAGTGGAATATTTCTTAGAAGTATTTCATAAAGCATTTAATATCGCCTTATGGTGAATGATAATATATCTATTTTGAATTGGTTTGAATCTGAGTCACTATGCAAATTCATCACAAAAGTTGCACTCTACATTAATATTCCAATATACACAAATGGAAAAGCTCATAACAACATACTCCAAAATAGTTTGACAAATTGCTAGTCAGAATTGATTACTAGATTTGTTCATGCATTCTTTTGTGTTCATTATTCACTTGAACCTCTACACAACTCAATCATCTGCATGCAGTTCATTTGACAAAAATGATAATATGTCAAATGAGATAATCGAAAAATATCGTGCACTATGGGGGTGGGACACTACAATGGTATCAGAGTTGTGCATCCTACCAGCCTGAGGGTGATTAGAAAAAACAATCGGTTTTCCTATTGAGTGACCAACACTCATTCATTATCAGTAGTAATTGATTGTTGGGTTGGGAAAAATGAAGTCTATGCAAGAACGCATGGAAAAATTGATGTAGGTCTTTCAGGACTATAATAGGAATTTAATGAAGCTTATACAACATTCTAAAATATTAGACCCTCTATTTGAAAAGAAAAGGAAAGAAAATAATAATGCAAATAATTTTACTAGTACAAAGGAAAAAGAAAAGAAGCAAGAAAAGAAAGAAGAATTTATTCCTCGAGATGTGCAACCTATAGGTGAACCCAGCGTGAGAAAAAGTCAATTGAGGAGAAAGCAACGTTGTTTCACATGTCAAGATGTTTAGACACCTAGTCATTCATGTGGAAGTCCTAAAAAATATGAAGTCATGCTCACAAGTTCACTTCAGAAGGAGGATTCCTTAGAGGTGCATGCATCTATTCATGTTGATAATGTGTGCAATGAGGTTGTCAAAACAATAGAGCTATCCTATGAGGAAAATTACACTAGTGCGTATGATGATCATGTTGATAGCACACATGATGATGTTTTCCAATCAACAGGTGATGGTGATTCAACATCTTATCTTAGTGATGAAGATGTGGTGTTAGATAAAAAAATTGTTGATGTTGATCTAACTCTTTGTGAGTTATGTTTGGGCATTGACCAAGGGGAAGTTGAAATTGGAGAATAGGTTGTTGATAGTAAATCAAAAAATTTGTATGAGGATGATAAGTCTTAGGGTTCCTAACATTTGGCAGGTCAGTTGAAAGTCAATGAAGACATGATTAATACAACCTTAGAACATTTTGATGTCTCTCAGCAATTGATGGAAAATTGTTGTTGGAGGAATTCAGGAACACATGAGAACTTTGATGGTGAACTTTCCCTTGCAAAGTTTCAAGCACTCAGAGATGCATTGGGGGTAATGAAAACTAATTACCTACAGTTACTATCAGATAGAGATCTTCTCATGCTTGATGGGATTTATTATGGTGCACTCAAAGGGAAAGAGGAGGAGGTTGATGAGCCGAATTAAGAGCTTGAGGTCACCATGGAATATTTGAAGAGCACTCAAATGGTCCTTCAAGAGTTAGAGACTCAAATTGATGAGCTTACCATGGATTTGAGCTTGGCCCAATCTACATCACCCACAACTGAAATTCAACTATTTATGGAAGCCATCGGTGATGAGCATACATCCACAGATTGTGAGGATATGCATATTGAAGATGTGGAAACATCCACCTCATTTATAGGTGTAGATGACACCAATAGGGTGAGTGCATTGGATGAGCGTAACAGGGAACAATATGTTGTAGCAGGTGTCCCTAAAGAAGAACCCTTTACAGGTGATAGTATCTACATTGGTGATGTAGAGAATGCTATTAATAGGTCTTGTAATGAAGAGGTGGATTCTACTGAGAGTTGTGTGATTGATCACAACGTTGATCCATCTTCTTTATAGGATGATTGCAGGGCATCATCTAGTGGGGAAATTGGTTTCCATGCTAATATGTTTTCCCCTCTTGAAAGCAAATCAAAAATTTCATTTTATGCAACTGATTATGATCAATGTCCCAATGAGTTACAAGGATGGAGGGATTAGTTGAAGGTCACTGGAGACAAGGTTGATCAAACCTTAGGCCACTTTGATAGCACCCAAAATTTTGTGAAATACCTCCTTTGGTCAACTACATTTGAGGAAAGACATAATGGGGTTTCGATTAGGGCTTCTATTCAAAGCTTGAAGACTATCAAGCAAGCTTTAGAGGTAATAAAACCAGATTACCTCCATTTTCTTTCAGAAAAAAGACCTTACCATCAAGGTTGCAGAGAATGTTTACAAAGTTGTTGCAAGGTTTTTCCATCACAATTTGAGTTGCGAGTCATCTTTTGGTGGTGGTAATGAAGTGTGGAATCCATGTGACTATATTGGTATTTCATTGACACATGCAAGTGAGTTTCACCTTGATTATGAGGTGAGGAGTGCTCACCATTTTTATTTCACTCTAAGTATGAATGATTTGATGACACATAAGTATGGGTTGGATAAGGGGTTGAACGATTCACTCTAGTATGATGTGCTTCCATCGTTGACAAATGAATCCAAATCTTGCAAGTTCCCTAAGTTGTCTCTACCTAACAATTGCTCACAAAAACAGGAATTTGAAACTTGTCTCATTTGGATTCTAGTGGGTACCAGAGTGGCGCAATAGAAGTTAGTAGGTATTAGGTATGGTGGCTTTCTGATTTGGATATGGGATCCAAGGATTGATTTGGCCAATGGATTACTTCTTTCTTCTGCAGGGTTTGACCAAGTTACATGGAATAGTGTTATCATATTGACGCCACGAGATTGTGATGGAGCATTCTACAGGTTCATATGGGACCCTAGTATTTGGCCATGGTATGCAGGTGAGGATTGCTCAGGGACAATCAAGATCTAGGAAGGGAGGACTGTAATGTCCCCATTTCCCATCCCACCATCATAAGGGCTAAATTAATTAATTAATTTAATTATTGGATATTTCCTAGAAAAAGTTTATTAAAAGGGGTAATATTAAATAATTAAATTAAAGCATATTTATAAAGTGGTTGTAGAGATATTATAAAGTATTATAATATCACCCTATAAGATGGTTTTTTGGTGGGGAAACCCTAAAATGGATTATAAAAGGGATTTGTGAGCTCATTTATCTTTATGCAGATTGTTATATATGGAGATTGTGAGAGCTCAACTTTCTCGAACAAGAGGACAAAAACCATCCAGTTCAAGTTTGAAGGATTGGATGAAAACCCAATCTCTTTCAGAGGTGAATTCATATAAGGATTTGTGGTTGTGCATCAAAGTTTTCTTGCGGGAATTTTGTGTGTCTTCTACGAAGACAAAATTTTGAATATTAAGGTTTGAAGAATAATCGATTTGCAGAGTAATATCAATCAAGTTTCAGAGTATCAGGCATGTTGATCAGAATTTCAAAATATTGGGGTTTAGTTTGAAAACTCTAATTTGATTATAGAAAAATATTATTTGAAAATTTGGCACTTAGGAAAATTGCAGATAAGACAAAAGAGATTGTAGAAAGGACAAACAGGGTGGTTTGAATATTTGAGGAAACTACCAACTTAAAAGGAATCGCATATGTCCAAGATTGGAGAAAATTCAAAGGGGCTTAGGTGGCGTATGAGAAAAAATCTTTCCCTAAAGGTATACTCCAATATATTATTCTTTCCATGGTGCATAAGTGAGCCTTGGGTCTAACATAAGTTAACCCCATTTCACTTGGTGATAGGCATAAAACCCCAAGCCCAGATATAGTTAATATTTAGACCCATCGTGTGTTGTTTGAATGCCTACTAGGCATTGACTAAATTTGAAAGCTCTCAGGATCTTCTATCTAGCTGCCATTATAAGGAATCCATCGGGCCTTAGTCAAATAGCCCAGTTAGAACATATTAGGACAAACTGTGGCATTGAGTGCAGTGTATCCCATCTCTTAATGCAACCATTGAACATTAAAGGTAATCGCCACTTTCAGGCATAGGCTCACATGGATATGCCATGGTTGACCGGGGAGTCAAATCGACTTAATTCATCTCCTTCCAAGTTTTGTGGCTTGTAAGAAGTTGATGCATAAAATAATCAAGGAAAAATATTGAGGTCGGGTCCTTCATGGATGTTAGCTTGCATATATCCAACCGTCGATATCCTTCGAAGGAGGTTTGCATGTGTTTATGTGGGACGAACTGTGTAAGGAAAGATAACTACTATAATACTATGTGAAGATCAAAATGTTCAAGGTTAGTTAATAGTATTACTGCTGATAATGAATAATTGATATTGTATAAATTCTAAGTGGAATAATTTTTATAAGTCTTTCATAAAGATTTTAATATTTCCTTATGGTGCATGATAAGATATCTATTTTGAATTGGTTTGAATCTGAGTCATAATACTAAGCAAATTCATCATAGAAGTTGTAATCTACATAAATATTCCAATATATAAAACCAAAGAAGCTCATAACAACATACTACAAAATTGTTTGAAAATTTTCCAGTTATCTAATTGATTACTAGATTTGTTCATGCATTCTTTTGTGTTCATTATTCACTTGAACCTCTACACAACTCAATCATCTGCATGTAGTTCATTTGACAAAAATGATAATATGTTGAATGAGATCATCAAAAAATATTATGCACTACGAGGGTGGGACACTACAATAACCCTCACTATTACCTAACCCTAATACTAATCATAACCCTAATTAAACCCTAATACTAACTCTAACCATCATAGTACTATAAATGTAACCCTAATCCCAAGCTTTAACAAAACCCTAACCATAAGTGTAACCCTATATTGAACCATAACCCTAATAGAAACATAGGTGTAATTAAATAGTAATTAAACCCTAACCCTAACCTAAAATAAAACCTATTCTTATTCATAATCCCAAGATTTATCATAAAACCCAAACCCTTAGGCCAACCCAAACATTTTTCCTAAAACCCTAACTGTAAGTGTAATATAACACTTAACCTAAACCACAAATGAAACCTAACAATAATAGTAACCTTCACCCTAATTGAACCATAAGTTGCATCTATAATCATAACCTCAAGTTTTATCATAACCCTAACCCTAATTGAACCCTAACTCATAGTAAACCATACTTCTCATAACCCTAACCCTTACCCTAACCTTAACCCTAACTCTAAACCTATTTATCATAACTCTAACCCTAACCTTAACCCTAACCAAATCCCTAGCTATAACCCAAAACCCTAAACCTAACCTAACCCTAATCCCATATCCAATCCCAACCATAATCGTAACTCTGAATCTAACCCTAAACCCTAAACCCTAATATAACCCTAATCATAACACTATTTCTCCTAACCATAAATCTAAACCTAACCCTAACCCGAACACTAAACCTTGACATAATAGTAACCCTAATGATATAACCCTAAACCATAACCTAACCCAAATCTAATCCCAATCATAATTGTAACTCTAAGCCTAACCCTAAACAATAAACCCTAATTGTTATCCTAAACTAACCCTGAACCTAACCAAATACCATAATCATAACCCTAACCTAACCCTAATATTAACCCTAAACCTTTTATATTTTGAGTAAATAAATTAGTTTTATTTCTATACAAAAACATTAAAATAATCGATATATATTGTAGATGTTTTATCCAAATAATATAATATAATGATACCAAATATAAAATAAAAATATAATAGTAATATTTGAAATGTGGGAAATAGGGTGCTCCAACTTTTAGGAGATGTAACATCAGGATTAGCGCCTATTTCACTCAAGGAAACCCTAGAGATCTCATTCTAATGATAGAATGAGGGAAAGAGATTTGCTAAAGGTTGTCCTAGGGTATGTTTAATGACTAAAAGTGGGTTCACCACAAAGCTATGGCTTGGAAAGACAAGTAACATGCAAAACTAATGATGAAACTTAATGATATGCAAAGCTCAAATGAATGACCTAGAAATGAATAGAAAAAAGAACATAAAGCTAAGAAATCAGAGAGGTGCACCAGAAAACCTATAGCAGCTTGGAACAAGGCCTGAAATGTTGAAAATGTTGAAATTAATGCACATTGGGACTCATATGCCAGGCTGGGCGATTTAGTCCCAGATTAGGGTTTTTGGGTAGGAACAAAAATCTGGTAGTGACAAGTCTAGATCTTTAGAAATTTAGAAAATTGATTGTACTGGGACTCATATGCCAGAAGTGGCGTATCAATCTTGCTTAGCTTTTTCAGAGGTTTAGAGGGTCAGGATTTGAATATTCCCTTCAATCTCTACTCTGTCATCTCATCCTGATTTCTGAATCTGAAATGTCAAATTCTACTTTGTAGATGTCTTCTAGTGATCTTGTAAACAAGGTGGCAACTTTGACAAGTTTTAAATCTTGACAACTTCTTCCAATCTTGCTCTTCAATGTGTATTCAGCCTAGATTTGTAAATCACACACTAAAGAGAGGGAAAAAATGTTGTTTTGTTAGTGGATAGGGGTTTGCCTTGGTCAAACCCTATTTTGGTAATCAAACCTTGAAATGAAATGAAGTAGGAAGGAGGAATGATGAATGAACAAATATGATATGTTGCAACTCACCAAACCCTTGAATAAGATGTTGCAAACATGTATGAGGTGGCTAGCATGAATGTGGATCTTGACTCTTTCTTGAATGTTGCAAATCTTGACTTGAATGCTTTCTTGAAACATAAAACCCTACATCACAAATGTTAGCTCAAAAAAAAACATGATGCATGATGACTTTGACTTGATGCTCGATATTTGAATGAAACTCCAAAACACTTGATAATCAACTCTTGAAGGCTCTTGTGAACCACACTTTTCTATAAGGATGCTCATTCAATTTGCTAGGTCACTTGATTGATTGTTAGGAGAAAAAATGAGTGAAATAACCTTGTATTATACTTGTTTATGCCAAATTTCCCGAAATTACAACACTACAAGCTGACATCAGATCTAGGAGAATAAAATCCCGTCAAGAATTTGAATTTAATTTAGTTCTAAGCTAAGCAGGACTCATACGTCAGTTGGGGCGTATGAGTCCCATTAGGCTAAGCTTGGGACACATCTTTCAAGAAAGCCTTAGATTCATGTGAAATCCAAATTGAGGCCCTAAAACTTAGGTGGGACCCATACATCCAAGGTTGTGTATGAGTCCCAAATCACTAAATCTAGGCCATACAATCCAAAAACACATAAATTATGATTGGATGCTAGTAAATATTGAGATTATCCTCAAAAAGATGCACTAAATAAGGCTTGTGGACGCAAAATAAGGCCAAATAAGGCATAAAGAAGCCTAATTAATTAATGAAAACCCTAGATTAGTGTGAAAGTGCAAGAAAAAACTTTACAACACCCTAAATAAGGTACAATTATGTCCATTTAGTTCACAAGGGCCCAAACAAGTGTGAAAATGTAGAGGGATACATTTTTCTACACTACAATATTATATATATTATTAATAACATAGTAATAATAAAATAATATTAATATTAATAATAATATAAAAATATGAAAATATAATAATTAATAAAATAATGTAATAACAATAATAATTTAATAATAAGAGTAATTAAATAATATTAGAATAGTAATAGTATATATATTAATAATAACATATTAATATATTGAGGTTTTTCCTATCCAAAAAATGGAGCGTGTGAGTGGGAAGAGGAGCGGGTCGGGGATTTTGAAATCCTCTGATGTTGAGGGTGATGGTGGCTCAGACTCAGATGACGACAATGATGATGGTTGGATGTTGGAGGCTTGTTGGCTTGGGATTTCTATGCTAGGAGTGCAGTTGGGTTCTTTTTGGTTGTTTCTTGAGGGATTGGTTACTACTGTCATGGCTTTGGAGTTGTGTTTCCTTGAGGCTTCCTCTTTGGAGGTTGGTTTGTGATTTTTTTTTCCTTTGGCGAGGATGTTTGTGGAGAGTTTCAGGCTATCTTTTGACCTTGACTGGCATGTCAGGTTTGTTGTTGTGCTTCATGGTTTTGTCTTCTCCCTACTTTCTTCTCACGTGAGCTTTCCTCGCCTTGTTCTGTAGTGTGAGGGTGCCTTGTTCTTGATGCTTGGTAGTCTAGTTTTTTTATTGCTTGTTCAGCAAGAGAGCTCTTTTTTTGTGGGCTTTGGGTCCCTTGTGGAGGTTCTATCTATGGTTTGGATTATTTCTAGCTTTGACCGGTGTGTTGGGGCAACTGGTGTGCTTCTCATTTTGGCCTAATCCCTAACTCCTTCCTTCTTACCCCTCTACGCTCTCATTATTGCTAGCTTTTCTGGGGCATCCTTCTAGTTTCCTTTGGTGTTTGTTGGTTGCTCTTGGTTTCGCTACTGGGACTTGGTGATGTTTCCTACTAGTTGATCCTATGGAGTTTTTTGGCCTTTCTTTAGCTTTGACCAGTGTGTTAGGGTAGCTTGTGTGTTTATTGGTATGGCCTACTCCCATTTTTCTTCCTACGAGGGATCCCCTTCCCTGAACTTGGGTTTCATTTGTAGTTGCTTGCTTTGGGCTTCGGTTGTTGTTCGATGTGGGCTCTTGACTTAATTTTTTGGCTTCTATTAGGGGTTGTTTTTCCCTTTTTTGTTCTGGATCTTGTGGTTATTATTATTGTGGGTGTTCATCTAGTTGTTGTAGGAAGCCCCTTTTGTGTGTTTATGGCTTGGTCCCCCTTTTCGATTGTGATGCTTTCTTTGCTGAAGGGGTTAGTGTTTTTTTTTGGGATACTTGTTATTTGTTGAACTTGTATAAGGGAGATTATGCTACCATAATCTCAGTTATGATGTTGTGTTTGTGTGACTGTTTGGTCCTGTCCCTCCTATGGTTGGTAAAGCCTATTTTGATGAAGGGGGTTGTTTATCTCTTGAAGGTTGATGGTTATACAACTCTTTTTGAGCTTCTTGTTTTGTTCCAGATGAAGTTGTGGCCTGAAGGAGCCTTTTTATTGTTGATAGGGAAGTTTTCCATATTCTTCTTGAATTTCTTGTTGCTTGGGTTGCTAAGGGATGTTGTGGTTGTTCGCTCTGCTAGAGTGTTAACTTCTTTCTATGTTATATAGACTGTTTCTTCTTTTGAGGTGGAGATTGCTCCTTTTGAGGTGGAGCCCTTTCCTATTGAGGTGGAGCCCTCTCCTATTGAGTTGGAGCCCTCTCCTATTGAGGTGGAGTTGGATGTTGTGGATGTGGTGGGAAGCTTTATTTTCTGGTATCCTCTATTCCTACTAAGGTGGAAGCCACTCCTATTGAGGTGGAGTTTGAGGTTCCTAGAGATTAGTGGCTTTGGTGGATTGGGTGATTGTACCATCCTCTCCTATAGATGGGAGATCTCTCCTTTAGAGGTGGAGTTTGGGTTGGTGTGCTATGTTGGTAGGTGTTTTAAGGAGATTATTTCTACCCTATTTTCTATCTTCCCTTTTAACTCTCTTATTAAGGTAGGGAGTTTGACTAGAAGGAGGCTTCTAAATGGGAGCTCTTGCTTCCCTCTTTTCTATGTGTTCTACTCTGGAGAGCTTGTTTGGGTGATGTGGAGGCTCTACATCTTCAGGGTTGTTGATCTTTCTTGGATCAATGATGGTTGTTCTGAGTGGTTGGTGTTTTGTGATCTGGCTATTGTAGGTCGTGTTGTTGCTTGGATTGCTTAGGAAACATTTGAGAGTTGTTAGGGTTCAAGGTCCCTATTAAAACTTGGTTGTATTAGGGTTAAGGTTCCCTTCAAAACCTTTTCTTATGTTGCAGGTTTGGGTAGTCAGGTTGATCCTTTGAAGGAATGTTGTTGTTTCGCTCCTAGTTGTCAATATCTTTTCTTTTTGGAGCATGCTCATCTTTGATAGGGTTTTGGGTCCCTTCAAAACTTGTTTTTCCCCTATAATAAAAACATATTAATAAATTAGTATTATCATTTAATAATATGATATAATATTATCATTTAATACAACCAATTAAAATATATATTAAATTTAACATACTAAACCTTATTTTTTAACATTATATTCAATTATTATAAAATTATAATATTATATTTTTAATAATATAAGCATTATTTTATATATGAGTTTATTAATACATTTAAATTATTTCTTTATCTTTAACCTCCACTATTTTAGACCTATACTTATAGATTTGATTAAGAGGGAAAAACAGGTTTTGAAGGGACCCAAAACCCTTTATAAAAAGACTGACATCAAAACAAAATGTTGCTAAGACAAAATATATAACAAGGAGTTTAGCAGCCAACCAACAACCAAAAAACAACCATACAAAATTAGACTAAAAGACAACATAGAGGGACACTATCTCATTTCTTTTAAAGTTTTAGCAACTTCCAACTCATGGTTGTAGTGGAGGTTGACCATGGACAATAACTCTTGTTTTTCCTCTTCAAATAAATTCTTGAGGCTAGCCCTTGTTCTAACACTTAGAACCTCATTACCCTAATTCTTTCCTTTTCCTTGGAGGACAACACGCTAAATTGGTATTCTACCATCTGCATCTCCCTAAGCTTGCCAAGTTTTTCCATTAAAACCTTCAAAGAATCTGCATTGTTTTTTATGGACATGTGACTAACCTCAAAGAGATTTTGAATGTCCTTGTCCAACCCAACCACTTTGTTCTCCAAACTTTGGAGTTGTTCCACATTGTTGTTCAAATCTTGCAATCTATTAGCACATTCAGACTGGAAGTCTGAAATAGTACTTTCCAAGTCCACAATTCTTTCAATAAGAAGATCGGAAGTAGAACCTTTAGGAATACTCTAAAAATTTTCCTTGAGGCTTCTAATTTTTATGTTGACCTTATAGAATTCATCAAGGACCCATTTTTCCACCCTAAAATTATTGTCAGCTCCCTCCTTGGCCATGAGCAAGAGGGAAATCTTCTCAGGGTTCTCCTCGTCTAGGTAAGAAAAATCAGCAAATAAGGGGTCAAGTGATTTTGTGCCTTTGTCAGGGACTTTCTCCTTACCTTTATCAATAGCAAAAGGTTGAGAAGACACCACTTCCACATTCCTTTCCAGGCCACCAACCATAACAACATCCTCAAGATGAGGAAAGGAATGGGCTTCAAACTCTGTCATAATATGAGTTTTATTAATATATAATTTTAGTTTTATCAAAACTTTGTCTGATTTTTGAATTGTAGCTATTATTAAAATGATTTTTATTATTTTTTTGTCTAAAACGTATTTGTTTTTGTGTTTCTTTCTGTGAGGATTGTGTTGACCTCTATACGTACCCTACTCCCATTTTTAGATAAGAAGAGAATATTGAAAGAATATTCCATTTTTAGATTCCTTTTTTTGGATTTTTTTTTTGTGATGGATGTGTTGACCTCCTATACATACCATTGTAACTCTAAGCCTAACCCTAGACCATAAACCCTAATTGTAATCCTAAACTAACCCTGACCCTAACCAAATACCATAACCATAACCATAACCTAACCCTAACCCTAACCCTAACCCTTTTCTATTTTGAGTAAATAAATTAGTTTTATTTCTATACAAAAACATTAAAATAATTGATATACATTGTAGATGTTTTATCCAAATAATATAATACAATGATACTAAATATAAAATAAAAATATAATAGTAATATTATATAATTATTAATAGCATAGTAATAATAAAATAATATTAATATTAACAACTTCTACCTAGTGGATAGTACTTGCCTTTATAGTATTGTAATTATTGTTTTCTAGATTTGAAAAAAAATAAATGTAAGTTCTATTAATGTGAATAAAAATAAATGTAAGTTTTGTTAATTATAATGTTTTAGAATTGTTAATTAGTTCTTCGCATGACCTAACCCTAATCCCAACTCACACCTTAACTCCAACCCTAATCCTAACTCTAAACCTAACTCTAACAATAAATTCTAAACCATTATCCTAATCATAGACCTATCTCTAACCCTAACTATGGTCATAACACTATCCATAACTATGGTCATAACCCTAACCCTAACAATAAAGAATTGTAGAGTGGCATTACACAAAAAACCCTATGAACTAATATTGGGAATAAGATTTGGAATAAAGATATTAGATGAATAAAATTTTGGAGCATTATATCTATTAATCATATTTTAGTGATTTTTATTAGTAATATTTTATTTTTTGAATAGTTCTAACCATAATTTTTACCTTATTCTTAATTCTAATCCTAATCTTAATTATAATGTTTTTAGGATTATAATAATTAATAATAATAGGATTAGGATTATAATTTAATTAATAATTATAATAATTTTAGTTATTTTATTTTAATTTTTATTTGTATTTATGTATGTCTGGAAGTTAATAAAATTTGGAAAATAAAAAAAGTGGCAATGTCAAATAGTTTAAGATGTAATTTAAATTTGTATTTTAATTGTGTATAGGAAGATTATCTTTATATGGATGTGCTTTAATTTAAGTTTGATTTTATTATTTTAATACTGTGAATCCAAATCTCTATAAAATAGCTAATTGATTTTTGTGGGATTTTCTTTAATAAAAAAATAACAATTGCATACATTAAAAAATCATTCTTAAAAAAATGTTAAAAAATGGTTTACCTTGCTTTCCCTACAAATTTTCCCATAACACCCCAAACTTCTTAGCCAATTATGTTTAAGAAAAATAATTACGTCGAGAGGTGTTATACAGTGTCTGTGCGAACAAAAACTCAACAAATTTAATTTGACGTCTTCGATGAAGGTTAACTTCATTTTATGTTTAAATAATTATCATTTTTCCTTATAGTTATATTATATAATCATTTGATTTTATTTGTAATTTTTATTTAATATAATTAATAAAAAGAAAATAGAGATAGTGTAAATATGAGAGATGAGATAGATATAATTTAATATAATAATATATAATATAAATAAAATATTATATAATATAGTTTTATATTGTTATATAAATATAATAAATAAGAGATATTGTAAATATGAGAGATAACATAGATATAATTTAATATAATAGAATATAAATAAAATATTATATAACATAGTTTTATAGGTTCATCTATATTAATCAATCCTAAAATTTGAAGGTGTCATAATTAAGAATCTATAAGAATAAATTTATGCCACCTACATTATTAAACTTTTCATAATATGATTAAATTAAATTATTTATTTCAAAATCAAACCCAAAATAATTAACTAAACTATTTTAGAAAACTTAACTGAAAATTTTAATTGAAAAAATACCACCAAATTTTAATAAATTCTAAACTATCTGTTAACCCTACATGTTAAAATACTTCTATACTCTCTTTTAATTAATTTAACTTCATACCTTAATTAATAATAACCTAAACACGTCTTCACCACCAATAAAAAACTTTTAAACGGTTGGCTTACATGGAAGAAATGTAGTAATCTTGCATTGAACTTGCCGAAGTGCTTTCCACTTTCATTGTTTGATATTCACATAACAGGTTGGGTGAAAATTTATTATTACAAAGATTGATTAATGACCCTTTTTTATTAACCTCGTATCACAAATATCACAAATATGTAAGTGGCAGTTGATCATTGGCAGAATCATAATCTTTACTTGTTTTCTTGATTAAAGAATTTGATTGCCTCCTTCTGTGACATCTCACGACACTCAATGCGAACCCTAGGAAGCCAATTTTGAAGGCTTTTCTCATTGACCTGTCTTTTGAATTCCGCGTATCCACGCAAAATTTTAACCGTTTTCATCTCAAATCCATAGATGCAGTGTGTAACAAACTTTGGAGGGTCTATTAGGGGGATATAGCATGTGTGGAGTCTTTGTTTTGAACCGCTTGATACCTATAATTATCAAGTAAATATATAAACCAACTTTGGAACCACTTACTAACTGTAAGCAAATATTTAAACCAACTTTCAAACCACTTAGTATCTGTATTTCTGAACGGTATCTACAACAGAATCCTAGAGATTATTATTTAATCTCCTTTTGGACACAGAACGGGGGTTGGTTGATCTTACTATAAGCAATAGAAAAAAGTAACTTATCGTGAAATAGGATTATTTTTTACCACGAATGTGCCATTGAAGGTTTAAGTCACTCTTTTGTTTGAATTTTGTTAACATAATCATAACCAAATTCTATTTTCATGTCTTCAAATTTTGGCACTCCCTAAACTATGAACGAAAAATAAACTATAAGTATAACTGATTATTTCTTTCTTTCTCCAGGTGCAAGTAAGGAAGGAAAGTTTGGGAGAACAAATAACAACTTTGCAACAACTTGTCTCGCCTTTCGGAAAGGTGAAAACTTGGCCACAACTTGTTGCTCGCTGCTCTGTGGGAAATTAGAATAAATTTGAATACTAATTTTTTTTTTAAAGACATGTGTAGCCTCATCAATCTTATTCTAAGATATCTTTACAACTTTTACAACCAGTGTCTCTCAAAATTTGATAATTTTCTTCTATATTTTGGAATTTGTTTTTACATTGCAGATGGACACAACGTCTATGCTTCTTGAAGCCATCAGGTACATAAAGTTTCTAGATTAAGTTCAGGTAACTTGAATTACCCTTCCACATCCGTAACAAACATTTCTTGTAAGCTTCATGTTGAAATCAAAAGATGATGTATGTTTTGTTGAAATCAGAGAAGGTAAGTACTATGTTAATTTTTGGTTGCTATTCTTTCCTTAGCTTTCTAGATTGAGGATGCATTTTGAGTTATCAATTGTATAAATATCTTATGATGATAGAAGAATTCTAAATGGTACTTCAGTGGTTGATATTCTAATTCGTACAGTTATAATATACCTGGGTTGCTTTTGAAGAGGGAACACTACACTGTAAAAATATAAAACATTAGTTTAACAAATGAAGGAGGCGATGGAAGTCTACAATTTTAGTCTCGAAGTTGTAGAATAAATGTAGAAACCATGTCGTCTGGATGTGCTACAAATACCGTAGTACGATTGTCCTAAAAAGTTCATATTGGAACTTCCCTATTGAATATTTTGAACAAGCATGCTCAACTGGGAATTTGAGGCCTATCCCATCATGGGCGACCTCACCCTGGTACCCATCATTGCTCTCATGTTCCCAACTGTCCACTTTTTACTTGACAAATTACTACTAGAGGTAATCCTAAATCATTACTCGATTTATATTTTCATTTTGTTAGCATTCTTTAGCTAATTATTTGTAAGCTAGAAAAAAAGAATACAATCAAATCCAATGTTGGATAATTTGAGGTCAAGGCTCCCTATGGATTTAGTTCTTTCCAAAACTCAACAATAGTGTTTTGTTTCTCCATAGTAGATGAAAACTCTCTTAAAAAATAAGAGTAATTTATAAAGATGTATCAATCTTTCTCAAGAGACGTGAAACTACAATTCTTGTTTTGTAACAATGGATATCAATTCTTTTTTTAGCTTTTTACCTGGAAATGACAAGTCTTAAAATAGAAATTAAAGTG
This sequence comes from Sequoia sempervirens, assembly GCA_007258455.2. NCBI lineage: Eukaryota > Viridiplantae > Streptophyta > Pinopsida > Cupressales > Cupressaceae > Sequoia > Sequoia sempervirens. The sequence continues at coordinate 115,063,504 of VDFB02000002.1, forward strand.
ATTTACTTGGAATCTAAAAATCCATATGATGAACATTCCACAAGAAGCTGAGGGGACCTGTCGTGAACAAAACTGACAAATACATAATGTCATATTTATATGTTTTTTGAGTCCTTTGGAGCATTTTTGGAAACCCTTATATTCCTAGCCAGAATGGTATAGGTAAAATCCTAAACCTTCTTTTTTTAAGAATTTATGGGCTCCTTAGTCCATGGGACTCAAACGGATGGCCCCGAGCACACATAGTGTGCACTTTTCATTCTTTTTTATCACATGTGTTGGAAAGTATGTTTTGAGCATCTGGAGAGTCTACTTGTATTTGTATAGTGAATATTATCCTTTAATAGTCATTTCCATTTTCTCTTGAACATAGATTCTTTTGGGTTGTATTTTCATCATGCACGATTATGACAGATCTCAGCCATAAGTTTTAATTTTTATCTGGCAAAGGATTTTTAATTATTGGGGAGTGGGCCTTTTTACCTAAATACAATAATCCTTCACTGAGAATCTTAACACACTTCTCATACTTCCATTGTATCACTGAATTATGAGAACTCAACTCTGCCACCAATCTACACCAAACTGTATTAGCATGGTGAGGAACTTGTCGATCAAATCTTAGTTATTGTGTTGATAATTTCCCCACCTTGGAGCTCAACAAGTAGCGAGTGGCCATAAGTTATTGGCAGTGACTAAAAATTCTTGAAAAATGGGAATGGAGATTAGGATTAGCAAAATTAGGCATTGCTTACCAATAGCAAACCTAAATTATGTGAGAAATATTTAGATTGCTGCCAAGCCCAATCCATGGAAAATTATTGGCATTCCAACTCTTTTTTGAATGTTTCAATGTTAATGTTTTATCAACCTATAAAGTTGTCAACGATTAGACATAGAGGTTCATCTATTAAAGAAGAGTGATTCACTGGTTAGTGTTGGTGTAAATAAAGTCTTGTACCTAGTTCATTCATTATTAGGGGACTTATTTACACATGTTAATTTTACTTAGGTCATAGGAAGGAATCTTTCTAGAAGGTGTTAGTTGTCATTAGTTGTTATCTTATCTTTTGACTTGTAACACATGTGAACCTAGGTAAGTGTGATTAGTTGTCTCATGTCATGTGATTAAGACACTTGTCATAATCCTATGACATCTTGTATCTAACCTTGGCTATATAACCAAGGGGTTTCTCATTGTACACAATCATCCATCATATCATTGAATCATATTGATAAAAATATAGTTTATTCTTGTCATATTCTATTCTCTCTTTTGTGCTTTCCATTTGGCCTCAAGATCTTAGCAACCATAACCAATTCTAACATGGTATCAGAGCAGACCTCCTACCCTTCCTTCCGCTGAGGATTTTTTCCTTTTGGTGAGCTTGAGAGTTGAGGTCACTGGTGTTTTGGCAGACCTCCATGTGGTTAGCCTGCACCTTTATCGAGATTTTTGCAGTGCATATTTTGCAAAATATTTTTCTGCCATATTTTCTTTCAAAATTTAGGGAAAACTTTTAATATTTCGAGTGAATTAATATTTTATTTGGGGTTATATTATTTTCTCTACGAACTATTTTTTTTTTTGGCCGAGGCGTACATCACAGGGTCAGATCGGTCAAATCAAGGGGATTCACATTATTCCATCGTTGGGTACCATTCTTCACAGATCATGCATCAAATCTGTCACAACATCAGTGGTTGTCTTGTATTCTTCCATCAGCCCACTTGAACGACGTCACATCATCTGGTTGCTACATTGTCGTTTCCTCTATATTGGTGTCCTTGGCCATCACATCGTTGATCATAGGTTTATTTCATTTGTTGATTTGAGATATCCAATCACATTGAGCCTGCGATTAGTCTCCTAGTACCGACATATTCTCAACATATACCCTGCGGTTGGATCCAACGGTCTGTGGTCTTTGTCAGTTGAGGAATCATTGGCATTTACTCAGTTGCCATTATCATATCACTCCGTATGACTCCTACACATCCATCATAGGCTTTCGTTGGGATCTGTGTACCTTAAATCAACGTCTAATCGAGAATATTCCCTATTCTTGCATCACCCATTTGCATCTTCACTTCAATCGGCGTTCATTCCACAATCATCGGCATACAATAGTCACCAATTGGCAAGCGTTTGTTGGCTCGTCTCTCTCTATCTTGTTCGTGAGTACAATATCTTTATTTCATAGGTCAGCATACCGCTCGCGGCTTGTCCTTCCCCCATTACTGTACATGGTACGACGACATGTTATTTATATTTGCAGGTTTTGAAATATTAAAACTTGCTTTAAATAATTACTTATCAGCAGTTTTATCATATAAGCCATGACTAATAGTTAGTTAGTCGGCTTGAATTAAAAAAAAGCTTTGCTTAAATTTGGAAAGCGTCGACTGTCATAGTTGTAAAACCTTTTTTGTTTCCCTATCTTAGCCATCGGTCATATGACTGACCAGGAAGCTATCAATTTTAACCTAGCGAGTTGATGACGTTAGTGCCATGTCATCATTTTATAAAAAAAAAATTCCCCTCTCTCCAATGGAGTTTTTGATTTTGCAGTCCGACTTCAGAGGCTCATAACTTGCTCATTTTGACTCCTTTTTTCAAGCAATTTTTTTTTATTTGGGCTAATTTTTTGCTCTCTTCATAATGGTGCAATCAGTTTCTAGTTTTGGTGGCTAGTTTTTCCAAAATTTTCAGATTCTCACAGGTGTTGATTCTTCGTCCTCATTTTGGGAACTTCAGGAGCTCATATCTTGCTCCTACGGTAACATTTTCGGGTGCAATTTTTTGTGTACTTCTCATTGGTATGATTATATTGATCTCATTTTGTACCAAAAATTGTACTTGATTTTCTAGCCTATTTTGGCATCTATAAGCACTAAGATCAAGTCTAGCTTGTTGTTCTTGGCATCTAGCAATTATAAACGCACTAAATATAAAGTGCCAAATCAGATATTGCTTGGGGGTTTCTTGATTGAGTGATTTGGGGGGGTCTCTTGGTGCATTGCTTTGATCTATTTTCTTGTGCTATCTTGTTTTCATGGATCATTCTAAGGTTCCTTTGCTTACATCGTATAATTATTCAACATGGCATCAAGATGCATGGAGCATTCTAATGACATAAGGTCATTCTCTATATGTTGAAAATAAGGTACCTAAACCTACTGATGATGAGAAAAAGTTAAATGGATGATTAAACATACCAAAGCTCTTGGGTGTCTTCATAGACTAGTTTCTCAAGATTTGTTGTTTCAAATTAATCATGTGAAACTTCTCATGAAGCTTGGGGAAAATTGAAAAAATTGTATGGTACTATAGATGAAGAGGCTATCAAATTGATAATGAACTAATGAGCCTTGATCCTAAGAACTTTGACAACATCCAAGACTACATCACTAAGGTTAATTATCTAAGGGAGCAATGTAAAGCATGTGGAATTGGTAAGAAGGACATTCAGTTGGTCTACAATATAATGAAAAAACTTGGTCCTGATTATGCTTCTTTTGTTTCTAGCTTTCATACTCATAGATTGACTATGGGGTCTGCATATACTACATCTTCATTTGCATCATTTTCTGAGATGTTGATACATGAGCAACAAAAGCTTATCTCAATGGGTCTCATAAAGACTTATAAATCTCAGGCATTGTTGGTTAGTCAGGTGAAAGAATTAGAATCAGATAAGAAACAAAAGAAAGCAAAGAATAATTCGCATTCAGATCAAGCAAAGAAAAAATCCTCTTCTAAAGGGGAATCATCTAAGAAGGAGAAGCCTACTTGTGCATATTGCAAGAAGGATGCACATGAAGAACACTATTGTTATAAGAAGGATATTGATGAGTTGAAAAATCTTCTCAAAAGGAATCACATTGATTTTCCTTCTAGAATGTCTGAATCACCTCCTTCTTCAAAATAGTCTAAGGGAAAAGGTCATGCTGATTTTACATCTACATCAGGAAATAAAGGTCAAGCTCTTTGCGCTTTTTCAGGTCCAGGATAAGGGAGATGGCTTCTAGATTCAGAAGCATCTCATCATATGGCATCTTCGCAGTCTATATTCTCTTCATTCCAGCCTTGTACTATGTCTCCTATCTTGATGGGAAACAATACATACATGAGTGTAATTAGGAAGGGATCTATTAGTTTTGGGGACAACACTTTTCAAGATGTTTTGTGTGTTCCTCATTTGATGAACAATCTTCTTTCCATTTATCAGATTACACATGGTGGAGATGGGAGGATTGTGGAGTTCACACCTGATTTAGTCATCATTCGAGACTTGGAGAGTTGAGAGATCATTGCTACTAGGGTAGTTGATCATTCATCTCGGTTGTATACCTTTGTAGATTTTTCTTCTGATGGTGGCATTGTTCCTTCGGCTATTGATCACACTTCTAGCATGAACCATGATTCAGAGGAGACTTTTGGCTTCTTGAACTCGGGAGTTCTCACGTTAGATCCAGTTCTTGAGTCATGCATTTCATATCCTCCATCTACTATTGTAGTTGATGATGCTTGTGATTCCACAGTTTTGGTTCCTTGTGATTCAGTGCAGCAGGATCCTCATTGTCTTTCAAATTTGGCTACTTTGGATGGCTTCTCGACAGGTATTTTAGACTTGTTTGTGGAGTCTCATATTACAGATTTGGGAGACATCATCGATAGCATTCATCTTCTCTTTGATGGAGAAGATCCTTCTTTGATTATTATGAGGGAACACCTTGACCCTCTTGTTCATTCTCTACATGATCATTCTTCACAGTTTGGTGTGAATGCGGATACTTTTGGACAGTATTTGGAGGAGGCTTCTTTGTCTTCAGAGGGGATATCATTTTCTTTGGATCATGTTCTACATTCATCTCTACTAGATGTTGGATTTTCCTCTTTTGCAGTGTGGCCTAGAACGCTTGTTTGGAGTGTGTCAGCTTTCGACATCGACATAGAGACAATTGAGGATACTTCAAAGACATCATCATACATCATTCATATTCCTGAAATCTTGCATACATCCATGGTTTTGTTTCTTCCTAAGGAGAGGAACATTGTTTGATGTTTTTGGATCATCTTCAACATTAAATGTCGAGCTTCTACCATTCTTGCAGGAGACTCAACATTGAGGAGGGGCTGACTTGTCTCTCTTCTTCTTCTCTCTTATGGGGGCTTCTTTTTCCTCACATGGGGTTTTGGCCTTCTATTCTTCATTGAGAGAATTTATTTTTTGTATTTCATCTCTCTTTTGGGGAGGAGTTTTGTCCCATTGGGTTTTCTCCTTTTCTCTGTTTGTGAGATATTTCATTTGCAATGTACATGGGTACCTAGCATGGCCTAGTAGTTGGGACCCATTCTTGCATCTTTGTGTCATTTGCATAATAATCTCCTACTCCCTAAGTTGCACTTAAGGGGGGGTGCTAGTGTAAATAAAGTCTTGTATCTAGTTCATTCATTATTAGGGGACTTATTTACACATGTTAAGTTTACTTAGGTCATAGGAAATAATCTTTCTAGGTGTTAGTTTTCATTAGTTGTTATCTTATCTTTTGACTTGTAACACATGTGAACCTAGGTAAGTGTGATTAGTTGTCTCATGTCATATGATTAAGACACTTGTCATAATCCTATGACATCTTGTATCTCACCTTGGCTATATAACCAAGGGGTGTCTCATTGTACACAATCATCCATCATATCATTGAATCATATTGATAAAGAATATATTTTATTCTTGTCATATTCTATTCTCTCTTTTGTGCTTTCCATTTGGCCTCAAGATCTTGGCAGCCATAGCTAATTCTAACAGTTAGAAATATTATCTATAGAAAAAGAGGAACTTTGAATGATCTTCCAAAATCAGCTATGGGAATTAGTCAATTTTTGGCCACAAATAGGAAGTGGTGATAAAAAAAAGTATAAAATAACCCTCTCCTACTTGATAGTATTGTATGCTTTCAAATTGGTAGCTAGTAAGTTTAAAATCATTGCCATTTTTCTTGAGTTAATTGTCAAGAATTATCCGTGATTTCCAAATATTTCTTTTGAAAAAGACCAAATATGCACATTTCAAAAGTTACATATGCTTATTGGTAATATGTATTATGATGGGGCACTAGATAAAAGCAACATTGTGTCACTCTTCATTATAACTATTATTAACTTCAAATATTTTTTTGTCGTTGGTAGGGGATTTGCTTATCCTTGCAATCTGAACTAGGTTTTTCATCTTGATGTAGGAATGAAATATAACAATGTAAATTAGGATCTTAAACAATTTCTCCAAGAAAAGTTGACTTACCCTTGAATTATCTGGAATATTGTCAACATGTTCCTTATTGAGGAAATGATTTGCATGGTATCGAGTTCCACACTATCAGGCATCAAGTCAATTTATTCTGAAAGTATAATACAAATAAACTTTCCTTTCATTTGGTTATCAAACTTTTAATTGGTTGTATTTTTTTTGAGGTGATGGAGTATCCCTTGCAGCCAGCGAAATCATGTCTTTAGAATTGTTAATGTTGTAAATAAACAAGAAAGGATCCAACCTTTGACATCTCCATTACCAATATTGTCTTCGTAACCGCCATTTTGGTAGGTGGCGGTTACGAAGACAATACTGATAATGGAGATGTGAAATGAAAAGGAAAGCTAGAGCTGTCATTTCAGATGTATCCACTGTTTCATCATCAAAGTGGGGGGATCTATGTTGTGCCTTATCTGCCACTTTGAGATGACGAATGTTTCTCCAACACAATGACTAGAATCAGAGATGGAAAAGTGGAGCTAAAGTTCATGGATAAGCTTCATGCAAGTATTGTAGAAAACTTAGACAATCAACCATCCACCTCAAAAGACAAACAAAGAGAACCAACTCGTTCAATATCTATATCAATTGGGCATAGTACTAGCAATCTGCCAAAAAAAACTAAAAGGGAAGATGAGCACATACATGTACATGAACCAAACGATGTTATTGTCATTAGTCAGATGAGTCAGAGGAGTGTACCCCGGTCACTCCAAAGTAAAAGTTAAACATGTGAAAACAAATTGTGTTTAACTTATGACTATGTGTGAAACCTTATGCTCTTATAAATGTATGACTGTGTTATGCATTGATGACAAATTATGTATTAAAAGATGGAGTTGAATGGGATTAAAACTCAGTTAAAGCTTTTTTACCAAACTCATATGGGATGTACCATAGGAATTTAACTTGATGCATAAATGGGTGAACGATCCAACCACACATGTTATGACATTATATTCACATGATCATGTGATAGAAATATACATTTGAAAACAAGAAAGAAATCAATTACATTATGTTATATTAGTATTGATATGATTGTGAAAGTGGACCACTGTTATCATGTAGTCCTCGTAAACGAAATTCAAATTCTTGTTAAATACTTGTACCAACCTTATGAAAATTTCCACAATGATGAAATATTGCATAAGTATTTGGATTTTCATAAAGTACTTGTATCATTGATGAGTGTTGTTATGTGTTGTAGTAATTTGGACCAGTCCTATCATCTAGAGCTTCAAGTAAGCAACTTTCTTCATTAAGAGACCTTTGGTTCTAGGTATGCAATTACACTCCATGTACTCCTATGACACTAAAGTTGAATTTCTGTTAAATATTCCTAGCAAGATTTTAGAGATTGCCATTATGTTCAAAAGTTCTATCATTATTATTTATCTTATGAAGCTTTGTAAACATTAGTACCACTACTATCATCTCTATCTATAACTCACCAACCTCCTACATTAAAAGAAATTTGATACCAAGAACTTGCTTACATTGCTCCTTGTAGTCTTGTCAGCTTTGAAAAGTCAATTGAAAATCATACAAAAATTTGCTACAACTTAGAATCACACATATCTTGATAATTTATTACTTATTTATGAGTTTGATTTATTGTTTAGATAATGGCTACCCAAAATGAATCTACTTCCACCCAACCATCAATCCAAAAGCTAGAAGCCCTTGAGGAGTCAACGAATTCAAACACACATGTACCAACTCCGCTTGAAAAGTTGTACTCATCAATTGAAGCCCATTCAAAACAAATAATTAGAGAACTCCATGATACTGCATTGCTTGCACATGTAGTAGAACGACAAGAGATTAATGACATGGAAGACATTACTCACAAATTAGATACACTAATAGATTTGACTGCAAAATACGACGAAACAGATTGACGAAATATGTAAAATACGATGTTCGTTGGGTGCTTGTAAAATTTGATGTGTAATTTCCAATTTTTTTGAAAGTTTATCCCCGATGTTCGTCGAAATTTCGATGAACCTGGCGTTCGTCGAAATGTCGGCTATTATTTTCGTCGAATGTTCGACAAACATGAAAAATTAAAAAAAATCAAATTGTGGCCGACATAAAGAAAAGCGAGTTCGCGCCTGATTTATTGCGACAGTGTTTTGCTCTACTTGAGACAATTTGTGGAGAACTAAGGACGATTTTCTTGGGAAAAATAAGAAAAAATTCAAGAAGATATCACCAGGTTGAGGGTAGTCATTGTCTTTTTGCAGAATTCAGTTGTGAAGTCAGATTTGTAGTTCCAGGTTTGAAAATCATATTTTAAAGCAACATCTCATCAGATTTCATTTTTAGAGGTTAAGGGTTTTGAGAATTTCATGTCCAGATTTTGTTGTGTGGAATCACCATAAGATCACAATGAAAGGAATAGATTCTTGTGATTGTAATTATGTGATCCATAACTCTATTGGTCATGTGGCACAGTTGTGCTATAACAAATACAAGATGCATTCATGTGTGACCCAAGTTTAATGTGGCTATGTTGTGATAGAAATGGAGGCACTCATATAATGTAGTTAATTCAGGTTGTATAATGTAGGTGTCAATCATCATTGGGTGCATTCAGGTTGTCTCAAGTTTAACAAGTTAGGATGTAATTATAGCATGATCGAAGAGTGATTACCTCTTGCTACAATAAAGAGCCTATAACTCTGGTTGATATGCAGAGTGGTTGTGTTATATCAATTATGTAGTGCATTCAAGCACAACCCATGTTTAATGGGCTATTCTAGAGAGTGATCAAGATTTTCTAAACCTTATGAATGTTACTTGACATATATTTGCATAATCTGAAATTCCTTCAGAGGCTTTTGAAGTATCAATGTATCCTATATAGGGTTTAGAATGATTTCTTTTAATTAAAAAAATAAATAAATGATGTATTTCCCTGTAATTAGATAATGTGGAGATCTCCTAAATCTTAGACACTATCCTCTTTTGTATTCATTACTCCGGCTACTAGGTTTTTGCATGTGACATCTTTAATATCTTCATGACGTGGCTTTTAAATAGATCTCAGTCTTTGCTTTAATCCTTTTCATGGTAACCCTTGAGTTCCATAATCCACCTTCAATCTCTTCTAAGAACGTTGTCTTAAGCTAGACTGCATAGTATGCATATAAAGCAAGTCCTTCATACCTGCCATTGTTCCAAACCACCACTCACTGCCTTGCTTAAAATGTTGCCTCCATAAGCACAATAGCATGTTTTAAAATCATGGTTGCCAGTGATTGACCATTAAGGTCACCACTTTCATCATGAAGATACAATGAGATTTTTGTCTTCAAACTCAAGGCATTATGCAAGATAACATTGTGAATTGTTTGTTGTGTATGATTTGATTTTCTTGCATTTACTGCTTTGTTAACTTCCTTTAAGACTGGGTATTGCACCCTCAGCTGCAATCTCAAACAACTCACTCACTATCACTTGAAGATTCATTTCATGAGCATCCTTCTATAAAATCAAACTATGCCCTATATAGACTGCCTACTTACTACAGGGGACTCATTGTTTCATGGTATTGTAGTTCTTAAGATCCTTCAACCTTATTGACACTACTTCACAGTCCACAAGGTATTATTCACTATTTTCCCATCTTTGGTGAGTCTCAAAACCTGCTCAAACATGCAATCCACTACCTCCATTATACAATATTAATGGCTAGAAGAAACATTGAACCTATGATTACTACTGTTACTTCATTTGGACAGTCATTCCCTAATTGCATTTGCCTTGTCTAACACTACCAAAAGCATTTGAAAAACCCTTAAGGTCAGCAAGGGGGTAAGGAAACTCACTGTTAAAATCTCCACTTTACTATGCAAGGTTTGAGCTTTATTATCTTGTCACTGCTTAGCCTATTTTTGACTGTCACATCTCAAGTGACTGTCATTCTTCTTACCGTAGATTGCATTTACAAATGTCACTAAGCTACATAGTGTGCTTGTTATTGGCTACAATCTTTAGATTGCAAAATTTTGTTATTTACAATGTCTCAATCTTTCGTATTACACAGCCTCAACTAATCCACTATAGTTATTGTTTATGTTTCTATGAAGGCCTAGGGTTTGGCCTGAGGCCTAGGTTTGTACCCTAATCATGCTCTTACCAATGCTATGTTGTTTTTTATTAGGGCTCTCTCAATGTTGAGGGCCCTAGAGATAAGCTCGTCATAAGAAGTGACACATTGCATCTTTAACTAAAAGGATAAATCTGTATTGACATTAGCAATGATGATTCTGACTCATTGCTCCATAGGAATGGGTCACTTGCTCTTACTAGCTTGCTACCTCCATTGTTGTAGGAATTTTGTGATCAAGTTCAATATTCTGATTTTAGGAGTCTTAACAGTTGGAAATCATAGTAAAATTAGAATTTAATGAGTTTTGGAATTAGCATTGTAAAGTGTTTTTGGGGTCATTAACTTTAGACTATCTTCT
>VDFB02000002.1:115074395-115120691 GCA_007258455.2 Sequoia sempervirens
GGGGGCATACATCAAAACTCACATTTCATTGTGCAATTTTCTTTTTCTTGCAATTTCCTCTCTTGGAAGCATTAGGTACAATGTTTCCCAGGATAATAGCTTGCACTTGTCCTCTCTTGGAAACAAGATGAGATCATTGGCACTTATCCTCTCTTGGAAACAAGATGAGACCATTGGCACTTATCCTCTCTTGGAAACAAGATGAGACCATTGGCACTTATCCTCTCTTGGAAACATTAGGCACAATGTTTCCTAAGATAAGACCTTGCACGAACAAAGCAAAATCCCCTTTAACACAATCTTTACAAGACATTCAAAAGCATTTACAAAAACATTTTCATTGTGGTGCCTTATTAAAGTTATCAGGAGGTATAACTTTGGTATGGTTTGAGTGGGAAGCCCATTCCAAGGCATGACTTTCCCTATAGCCACTCATGTGTGTGTGAGCACATATCTGTCATATGTGTCTCACCTCTTAGGACTTCTCACCTAGTGGATAACCAAGATTTCCATCGCCTTAGAGTGAGTATGCATTTTCAAACAAACAACCTAGATCTAATCCACATCATGTTGGACAAACGGCCAAAGCTTGATCCACCTTTTTATTTTCGCTCTTCTCTTCCTTCTAGTTATTGCCATTGCATGATCATGCAAATCATTCACCTTATGTGTGTCCTTTTGTGCTCATGTTGGTTTGACTTAGGATCTTAGATCCTGGGGGCTTGACCACTTCCTTGATCTTTGTTGTCCTAGACCATCTGCATTGGTACAATTGGACCTCTCTTGAATGTCTACTTTAGTGTGAGTTTAAAGCAAGTTCATCCTCTCACTAAAGTGGGGGCTAAATGTAGTGCAAAAAAATGTATCTCTTGCTTGATAGGGGAATAATTGATGATAAATTGGACTTAATGAGGCCTTTATTTAGTGTTGTAAGGTGTTTTACACATCCACATTAGGTCTTGGCCCCTTGCAAACTGAATAAAATACATTTATTGATGTCTTGTAAAGGTCTTGTGAATGACTTTTGCACTTTCCTAGACTCTTATTAAGCATCTAAGTCAAATGAACCTATTTTTCCCCTTATGAAATGTATTTAATTGCATTCTCACATTAATCTAGAAGGCTTGTAAATTAAACCTAATTCTAATCTAGTGTTGTAATGTGTCTTACACATTCACATTGGATGTTCCTTTCTAGGCTATGTGGACCTCATTTTAATGTTGTAAAGTGTATTTAATCACACTTTCACATTGAACTTTGTGTCCCTAGCCCTAATTACCCTTTACATCATCATTAATAGGTCCCTACGACACCATATTGTGCATCTCGAGGCTTATTTTGATCAAAGACCTGATAAAATCAACATAAAAACTTAAATTCTTCATTCCCCAACAATCCAACTGGAAAAAGAGCCCATGTGGGACTAAGTCGCCCATCTGGACAGATGAGTCCTATCCAAATGAGACTAAGTCACCTAGTTTGGCAACTTAGTCCCATTTGGGCTATTTTCGAGGTTTGAGCAGGAAAATTTGGATTTTAAGTTTATTTTTCCTTCATGTTAGCCTTGGGGATCAAATTAACGGGCATTTTAGGTGGATTTCCTATATAAACAAGATTTTAAACCCTAATTCATAACTCATTCATCATTCATCCATCTCAAGTCAAGCAAGCTAGGGTTTTAGCATTCTAAGTCATCAAGATAGCTTTCTAAGGCATTCAAGGGAAGATTCTTCATATATTGTTGTAGAAAATCAAGATCTATCATCATGGAAAGTTTCTAATCCCTTCATTTCATGTTCATGCTTCATCTTATTTCTTCATTTGGTTTAATTACCTAAAAGGGGCTTGACCAAGGCAAACCCCCATGCCCTAACATTCAACTTTTCTCTCTTTTTCTTTGTGTGTTTGCAGATTTAGGTATCTTGAAGGATTGTAAATCATTGAATAATAGGTTGAAAAATTGTTGAAGAAATATCCTTGTTGGATAGTTCAACATCTACACAAAAAGTCATTTACAGTGTCAAAAATCAGAGTTTCAGAATTAGACACCTGGAGGAACAAAAAGTGTAGGCCGAGAGCTTTTGTTTCCACTTTCAGATTTTCATAAAAGCAAAAGTGGACTAAGTCACCAATAATGGTGGCTTAGTCCCACTAAACATTTTTTTCAGAGTTTTCTGTAGATTTGGATACCCATTTGGCTCAAACAGGCTCCATAACAGTTTTCCAAATCTAGGACTAAGTCGCCCAGAATGGCGTAAGTGTCCCAATAGGCCAAAATTTCAAGATCAATAGCATTTCCAGTCTCCATTCCAGTCTGTAACATATTTCCAGGTGCACCTCTTCAATTCTATAGTTTTTTGTTTTGTTTCATGGTCATTTCTACGCCATTCAATGCATGTTTGCATATCACAATGTGTTTTCAAACACTTTACTTTTCCTTGGTTTTTATTCATTAGTCAACATCTTTTATCAATTATTCGCATCTAGGACATTCTATTTAGGCATATTTCAATCATATTTTCATTAGTTTTGAGTGAACCCCTAAGTTTTTGTGGGATGCATTTCTCCTTTTAGGTGCAAAACCCTAGAAGTGTAAGAGAGTGCCTTTCCCTAAAAATTTGTGGTTCAAATACTTCCCTTTGAAATGGATCCATTATGTTGAGGCTGCACTACTCTGATCAACATATGAATTTCATCCAAGGGGCATGTGGTGATGCTATAAGTCTCAGCACTAAGGCTCTCCACCCTATCAACCTCAAGGTCTCAATAGTACTCATCCCCTTGTGGTGAATCCACAAGGTCAACCCACATGCCATGATGATTTAACCCATCATTATCCATCTTAGTAAGCAACCCATCATTAAAGAATTGGTCTTCCCCCGAACTATCCACATGAATCTCAAAAAGAGGATTATGAAATGTCATTTCCACATCCATGTCAAAAGGGGAATTATCAAAAGTTTGGAAAGTATCTTTACCTTCTTGCTTGGGTTCTATTCCTTGATCATGATTGGATGCTCCCTGCATTAACTTTCATGTGGTAGTCCTGGACCCCCCTTGGGTTATTCCTCTCAACACCACTTTCCTATCACCCTCTTGAAATTTCAGCTCCATGGGTTTTAAGTTCAAGGTGATCTCCCCTAAGGAGCGAAGCCATTGCATTCCCAAAACAACATTTGTGCCTCTTGTATTAACAACATCAAAATCATCATTTACCTTGTAGTGGCTTAGCTAGTCTCAACTGTGGAATCTTCCTTACACAAGATATTATGTGACCATTAGCAACCACAGCTTTGAAACCTTCAAATTTCTTAGTTTTGAGCCCCTGTTTTGCTACAATGTCTTCAACAATGAAGTTATGTGTAGCACCAATATCAATAAGAGAAACAATTTATTTCCCTTTTAACCAACCAAATTTGAATGAATCACTTCTCTGAAAACTAGAGAGCCTAGCTAATGTACCACTACTTTCCTTCACTTTCCCAGGCTCTTCTTCTAAACCATCTTCTTCACTTTCCTCTTTTTTAGCTTGCTAGTCTAATTTTTTTTATTTTGATCCATTAGCTAAATGTGCCTCCATTTGATAATTCTTCCCCTATTCCAAACACTTATGTCCTAGGGACCATGGTTCTTTGCATGTAAATCAAAGGTTCTTCTTCCTTAGCTCTTTTTTGTGGTCTTTTCCACCATCTTTGAAGGTGTTTCTTTGGGCAGAATGTTCTCCCTGTTGTCACACTTCTTGTCTTTATCATGTGGAAAGGTCTTAGGTGTAAATTTGTTCTTAGAAGAGGAAGACTCCATGTCCCTAGCCTTTTTGATGGCCTCTTGTAGAGAAGGTGGGTTGAATGCCTTAATCCATTCCCTCAAAGGATCAAATAACCCATCTATAAAGAGAAAAATGAGCCCCCTCTTAGATATTTCAGTCACTAAAATTGTGTAATGTCCCCTTCTCAGTAGCCACTCGGGAGGATCATTTAGCCTTCATTATTCTCGGGGCTAAAGGAGAAATAAGGGAATAATAATTAAATTAATTGTTTATAAATTTATCTCCATAAATTAAAATAAAAAGGTAGCTTTATTTATAATTAATTTAATTAAAGTGAATAAAATAAAATAATAAATTATAAAGTCACTTTGGGAATAAAATAATAATAATTCTAGAAGATTCTTGGAGGAGATTGAAAAGTTATTTATAAGGAGCTATGAGCTAGCCATTTGAGCATGTCTTGGATTATACTTTTCATACCAGTTTGGTGAGAGCTTGAATGCTTGCTTGTCTGAGGGTTTGAAGACTCTAGGATACCAGTTTCGGTTGTGAAAGACCAACCCTAGCTGGAGGTTTGTGGAGGAAATCACATCAGGTTTCCTATAAGAGCGATTTTACAAATTTAATGGTCTTTGAACAAATTTGGAGAAGCAAAAAGGAGTTTAATTTTGTGAAGGAAGTAGTGGATATTTTGGAAAATCATTTTCAGTATTTTTGCATATCAATTTTCTCATCGTAGCTATTCATCATTGCTAAGAGAAATCGTACTTCTTCTAGAAGTTCAAGGTACAACATTTTGGTCATTAGAATCTATCAATTTCAGAGAACTTTGATTCATTTGTGATTCCTATTCTTGCTAGGAAGTGACGACATGATAGTTGTTGGGATGTGGTGAATTTGTGGCTATTAAATCATGGTTTCAAGTACCTTCCAGTCACTGCCATTTTATCATCAAGGCATCCATCAAGTTGGAGCGATTCATTTGCATTTAGTATTCACATATTTAGAACTGCATTTTCAAGTCCATATATCGTTGTCATAACAATTAAGTTTGCATTGTCATTGTCACTTGTAAATCATCCCAAGGTTGGAGAATTCATCTATTTAGTATCTTTCATTTCATCTTCGTAGTCTCAGGCCTACAAGTAGATATATCGTTGTCAGAGTTGTCCTCATTTCCAAATGATAATATTGTATCTAATCGAATTATGAAAATAAATACATTCAACAGTAGCTCAGTCATTTGCAAAGTATTATAATAAGTATGAGTTTCAATTCAGTATATAATGGAGTTTGGAATTGGCATGGAAATTGTTTGTAAAAATGTCACTTTGTTGTACCAACTTATTACATTGTTGCCACTTGCATTTTATTCATCTTGGAGTCTTGAAAAATAAAAAATAAATCTTGAATTTCATATTCCATTTTATTTTCAATCATTACCATACCTGTTAGAGTCTTTTCATGCATAATTTATCATCATCTGAAAAAGAACTATCTTCTACATGCTGAAAGAGGGTTGCAAGACAACTGTTTGACAAAATTTCAAAACCACTCAAACTGAAAATTTAGAACAAAATTTGCAAGGGTCTTTACAAATTGACAACCTTTGAAAATCAATAACATAAGCATCCACTGAACCACACTACTTCTTGATTGAGCTAACTCTTTAAAATGAAGTTCAAGATCCATATTATCAAATCTCTCTATGAGTCTCTCAGTAAACTCAACATAAGATGTGATTTGTGCATGTACCATTGTAATCATCCCATGATGCCACCACTCATGTGCAACCCCGTCTAAGTGAATGGAAGCATATTTAATTGACTCTACTTCAGGCATGGGATTAAGATTGAAGTATGTGTCCACCTTTTGGACCCAATCTCTCACTAAAGTTTTACTAGACCCATCAAAGTAAGGGAGATTAAGCTTTCCTACCTTCCTTCGCAAGTCATTATGGTGTTCTCTATTTCCCCTGTTGGGCATATGCCTCATCTTGAGATCTATATAATGCTACAGTGATATATCATATTGAAAACTAGGCCCTGCATCAATCCAATTCTATCTAAATTGGTCCTACATCTCAACCATTATGAGCTCTTAATTGGGTTGTTCCTCCATTCTTGGTGGAAAAATAGGCATAAATGGTCTAGCCATGGCTTCCCTATTGTGTTGATTGGTTGCTCCATGCTGACCTATATCATTTCCTTTCCCATTATTACCTCCATTGTTGATTCCCAATCGATTCAGCCCCTCAACCAACTATGCTAGACACTGATTGGTTTCTTGGTGTCCCCTCACCACATCATCCAATAGAAGCATCATGTGATCTAGTTCAACATTTGTCCTTTCATCTCCTTCACCCCTTTCACCCATTTTTTTAGAACTTGTTGATCCAACTGAGTGTGTTTTAGAGGGTTGTTCCTCTCTCTCAAAAGGCCAATGTTCCCACAAATTCTCTTCACGTTTTCTTAATCTTGCACGATATCTTCTCTCTTTGTCACTAATGCTCATAGAATGGATTTACCCACTAGCTAGCAAGAATGTTTGTACTATGATACCACTGTAATAACCACCACTAATTTTTTTTAAACTATTTGTTGATTGTGATGTTTTGTTGGTGTGTTTTTGATTTGTCATGTTTCACATGTTTTCATAAATGCATTGTATACACATGATATATTGCATAGAAAGGGAAATACCAAGAAATAACATTTCTTTTCACATTATACCATGACATATTATAATGGAAATTGATTACAAGTAAATCAGACTTAAATGAAGATGTTTTATACCTAGCAATAATGGTATCAAACTTGATAACAATCACAATAGGAAGAAAATCACATACAACTCCTTATGAGAGTCACCCAATGATGGTACTAGCAATCCACAACACTCTCCTTCACCCAATCCAACAATTACATGCAAAAGGACCCCCAAAATTGCTATAGTAGACCTAGAAGTTGTTGTCCAATTGAGAATGGTCTAAAAATACCAACCCTGGAAATGTACGCTCCCTAGGAGAGGCGACCAGCTCCCAAAATTCCAAACTTCAACAATAAATTCAAACCAATGCTTGAAAGGTGGCGCCTAGGTAAGAGAAATTCAATGAAACGATACCCAAAATGATTGGTCAAGCATGCACGAAGTTATAAATGGATTTCACCTTCAGCCATTGTCAAACAAAGAGTTTCCATAATTTTGGAAAAGTAAATCAAACCTCAAAAAAAGCTTCAAAACACCTCCAAACACTACCAAAAAGAATCCAAAGAACAAACACACCAAAAATTTCAAGCCCACATCAAAAAACCACGAAAATATTCATCATTCCTCCTCCAAAATGTCTAAAATCAGACCATGTGAACACCCAGCTATAATCCCTGAAGTAGAATCACCCCTATCCAGCTAGGATGGATATTTCACCATCCGAACTAGCTCCAAATGGTGAGGTTTTTCATCCTCAACTCACAACAGTAGAACCCTAGAAGCATTCCAACAACATCTTGTTATGTTTCCAAATAAAAGATATCCAAATGAGACCCAAAGTGTTGCTTATATAAAAGTGAGAGGGAAATTAGAGAAACTTTATTTCAAATTATTTTCCCTCCAAGACTCTCACACCCCCTTCATGAGATTTTTTCATTTTATTTAAAAATCCTTGTCTCCCAAATGTGGCACCCACCTTTTGAGGCATAAAATAAGCCTTAATTTTATTAAAAAATATCTTTATTCTAGGCATCCATCATAAAGGTGCATTTTCCCCCTTTTTAAAAACAACGTTCATCAACTAGGCCAAGGGGGGTTCTTTTAACATTATAACATAAGTTATAAAATCACCTTTTGAAAACTTAAGTAAATAATTTTCCAAAACATTAGAGTTCTCTAGACAACTGCCACACATTGCCCAAACTGGAAACCTTGCACTGCATTGCTACCAAGACCAATTACTTAAAATAGTAAGTGGGTCAAATCACCAAATGGCCAAAATAGAGAACACCGAAAAAGGGGACATTACAAAATGGAACTCCAAATTTGAAAAAAATATTTCAAAAATGAAATAAAATTTAAATTTAGAAAATTTAAAATTAAAAAAAAATACTTGCAATACAACTTTGATTGTAAGAGTTTGTAGTGTTGGAATATTTGGCCATGGAAGTACCACCAATTGTAAGCATCATTCTTATCATAGTTTGAAGACTCGGACTCAACACAAACTCGGCAGCCCAAAATTTTGATTCAAACTCAAGACTTGACATGGACTTGGCAAAAAACCCAACACAAACTCAAAAAACAAATAAAAAGAAAAAAAACTCAATTACACAAAAAAAAAGAAACTAATGCATTTAGAGAACATAAAGTATAATTTTACTATCAATTTGTCATAATTCAAACATTGCACATTATATGATCCTCAAAACTCTCAAAATTTGAAATCTCATAGTTTCAAATACATTGTAATACAAAAAAATTATAAATAATAAATGTATAACCGGTTACATATGATGATATGTCAAAATTAAAAACACACCAAATACAATCTGCATATTCCTCTTTCCCCTCCTAGCATAACTTAATTTTTCAAGCCTTGAACTGAAAGGTAAGTCAATATCAAAATGATGATAGATTGTTTCTTCAAAAAAAATCTTTGTTTTCCTCCATTGCATCCAATTTTTCTGCTTCTATTTGATGATTTGATCAACTTTGAATCCTTAAAAATTCCCTTCTCAAATCATCTTCTTGTTATGTTGATGCTTCACTGGTTGAAATGGGAAAATAAGAGCAAACAATGACCAAAAAAAGTTGAAAGTTCATTTTAAAAATTATGGTTGTTATGTCCAAGTGCCAAGAAAAAGAGTTTGAGCTCAAGATTGGATAGCCTGAGCCTAAGACTTACAAATTCTAGAAGCAAGGCTTGGCCAAGTACTCTTAGAGACTCGAACAAACTCGACACAAGAGTCTAGTTTACTCAGCATGACCAGCTCAAGCATTCGAGAGTTTGCAAATTACTCATTGAGTCCTCAAATTATGCTTCTTATACTTCTCACAAAGAACAAAAATACTTTAACCATTGGAGTGTGTAAAAATAGCATAAATCAGCACTCATTCATAGCTACATCCTCCAAATCAATATCAAAGAAATGTTGTTGGTGTTTCAATTAGCACCTCTGGAGTGCTTATTGGAAATAGACAACTATGCACAGTATTAACTGATCTTCAAATTAGGAGGGGAAGCTCCCTCTTTTGTTGATGGTTGCATAAAAAGTAAAGTGAACTTTTTTACTCAGTGACAGAGCACAAAGTGATAAAACACAGTGTGTTGCAACTAAGGTTTTCTCTGGTTTCTTCAGATCTTAACTGCAACTAGGCTAACACTATAACTATTCTATCTCCTCAAGTATTTCAGAGTGAGAGGATCTAGGAGCAATTGTGAATGGTTTGATCACTTAGACAAATTGTCTCTCAGAATGCATCTGAAGGCTTTGAACTTTCATATTTATGCTGAAATAGAGTTCATGCAAGTAATCATCAAACGGTAAGCTAAATCTAAGGATTCCCAAGGAGGCGAGGTGCTCTATCCAAGGTGTAGGATGAAATATAGATTACTAGAAACAACACATAACGATAATCCTAATCTCCAAATTCCCAAGGAGGCGAGGTGCTCTGTCTGAGGTGTAGATAGAAAGAAAGATTATTGAAACAACATACATGAAAGATCTTGAGAATTTTAGATCAAAGGCATATGGCTCTCCTGATTTATTATCTCAACCTCAATCAAAGATTACACTTTGGGACAACAAATTGCATGAAAGAGAACAATCACACAACATGTGATCAACCAAATACAATTGACAAATATTGAACACAAATACCTGAATAACAAGAATGCAAGAAAACTGCTCAGTGTTTAGCTATAACAAATATGATTCAATAACTTTACTTCACGGTAGAAAAATGCGGATGCCGGTGTTAGCATTTCAATTAGCACCTTTAGAGTGCTTATTGGAAACAGACAGCTATATACAGTATTAAATGGTTTTCAAATTAGGAGGGGTAGCTCCCTCTTTAGCTAATGGCTGCATAAAAAGTAAAGTGAGCTGAATTCCTATCTTTTTTACTCAGCAATAGAGCACAAGGTGATAAAATGAAATGCATTGCAACTAAAGTTTTCTCTAGTTTCTACAGATCTTAACTACAACTAGGCTAACATTATAACTATCCTATCTCCTCAAGTATTTCAGAGCAAGAGGATCTAGGAGCAATTGGGAATGGTTTGATCACTTAGGAAAACTATCTCTCGGAATGCAACCAAAGGCTTTGAACTTTTAGATTTATGCTAAAATAAAGTTCATGCAGGTAATCATCAAACGGTAAGCTAAATCTCAGGATTCCCAAGGAGGTGAGGTGCTTTGTCTGAGGTGTAGATTGAAAGAAATATTATTGAATCAACATACATGAAAGATCTTGAGAATTTTAGATCAAAGGCATATGGATCTCCAAGTTTATTATCTTAAAATCAATCAAAGATTACACTTTGGGACAAAAAATTGCATGAAAGAGAACAATCACACAACATGCAATGAACCAAATACACTTGAAATATATTGAACAAAAATACTTGAATAACAAGAATGCAAGCAAACCGCTCAACATTTAGCTATAACAAATATGATTCAAGAACATATACTAAGTGAACAAAACAAAGGCTATCCGACATCTAAGTCAATATGGATTGGCGACTACTACGGTGGTGGCGAAATGGGAGGCTCTACTTCCATCTATGGTATTGTATCAGTTGTAACTATTTCCATTTCTGACACTATCTTAGTTGTGCTTGTGCTTGTGCTTGTCTCCACATGTTGCTCTTACTGATTTATATAAGCAATCGACATTTTCCCCTTTGTATGCCCTAGCGTTCTGCTTCCTTTAGGAGGGTTACTCCATGTCTTTTGTCTCTATTGTCATCTTGACGTGGAAGGTAGCATAGTAGTAACCGGTGGCAGCTCTATGTTCAGAATGACTACCCTCCACATTCTCTTGTTGTTTAGGAAAAGCTTATTGTTCTTGACAACTCTGCTTGTTCTTTCCTCAATGGACATACTTTCCTTAGCGTACCAATCCACGGATCGAAGTGGCTATGAGTCAACTTGATCTATGAAGAATTTGGGAATTGTGACTTCCCCATCATCATCTGATAACCCTTCCACATCCTCTGAAAAGAAGACAACAATATGTGGAAGAGTGAACCTGTTGTAGTTGCGCCTTTGCACTTCAAACTCGTCTTCGCAGTTGAACCAATAGTCCTCCATGGAAGATTTTTGTGAAGAGTGGTGACCAAGGCGTGCTAAATAGTGACCCCAAGGATCGTATCAACATATTTTGATGAGATACTTAAGGTTAAGTCTCGTCATCTCATGGCCCATAGTCTTGGCATTAGCTGTTGATTTGCACCTGTAAAGTCCCATCTGAAAATGAAAATTTGTAGTTGTCTTGTGTTTGATATGTAGAAGAGAATGGACTTCATGTAACTGTCGTAGAAATTCCATGAATACCACCTTATCTGATGGATAACAGGGTAACATGGCTGGATGACCTGAGTATTCATTCACGCAAATGTAGGTAAAAGTGGGGAATTGGATGAATCAATCTACCCAATCTACCATCACCTCTTTGGATTTTGGTGAGATATGTGTATGTGACTCATGATCAAGGCCCCTCACGATGTGCATCAAGAACTATCATTCACTCGCTTGAAGTGTCTTTCTAATTGTGTGAACTCAAGCTATGTGAAATGCTTGTGTACCTTCTACATGCCCAATGTTCCAATAGTGTTCATTTCTCTAAACTGGCCTTGGAAGGAAATTAGATATACGAGGTGCAAACACATGTGGAATTCGTGAGCCTTGAAGAAACTGGTCATCTGGTTGTGGAGAGTGTCACTGATCAAGGTAGGCTAGTCATAGTGTTCTCTATTGCTAACAATTTGAGCAATGATGTAGTACATCCATGATGTGAATTTGTTTGCCTCTTCTTAATCAGTAACACGGTTGAGTAGAGTGATCATAACTACATATTCATCTCTAAACTCTCCACATCCTACATTCTTTGGAAAGTTGCTTCTTTTCTCTTTAAGCCATCTTTTTTCCATTCTTTTATGGAATTTGTCCTTTGATGTGTTGAATGCATTTTCACACTCCTCCATAGATATGACCAAGTTTTTCACACAAGGTGGAATGGTGAAGCACCTTTCAATATCCTAGGGCTTGAGGCTGCATATTAGTCGCCCATCAACTGATCGAATCTCTTGTGTAGTAGGGTTGTAATGCCTTACACAAGCGATTACAAACTCTACACTCTGCAATGAGATGGGAAATGATGTTGCCTCAAGCAATCTACATTGCTCAATGTTTTGAAGCATGCTTTTGTCTATGCCTTCCAACTTTTCTAAATTGACCTCTGGGTGTGCACGATGCAGATCGGTGTCAACCGTTTTCAAGAAGTCATGAAGTAAGACTGTTTTGGTCTTGTCTACAACTTGAGAGAATTGCATTATGAAAATCTTGAAGATTGACTAGGCACACAATACTATTCAGACAACTTTTCTATAACAGCTAAAAATAGCTTTGCCAAGGGGTACTTTTTACGAAAATTTCTAAGACATGGGTTTTGTTGGGGATATCTTTTTGAACAAACCCTAAACGTTAGATTTTTGAAAAGATGAATTTTTCTTTGACATGAAATAACCTCTCAAGGTAGAAGTTTTAGAAGCTCCAGAAGCTATTTTTCATGAAATTTTTTGGCACATGGGTATTGTAGGTGCTTCAAAGCTAAACAAACCCAATTTGTCTATTTTTTGAAATGGTGACTTTTTCTAAAAACCCTAAAAAATGGGGTAGAAGGGAAACTTTCTCTGAAAGAATCTGGCACATGGGTTTTATGGCCGATGTTGTGTTGATCATACCCACAAGTCCAGATCTGTGAAAAACTGCCATTTACTTGGACATGCAAGAATATCTAAGACAAGAATAGGAGAAAAATGTGAGGAGAAGCTAGAAGAAATATGTGGGGAGAAGATAGAAGTTATAATCTACTACTTTGAATCTTGAAGAGAAACATCAAAATGGAGAAACCCAATCTAATGCAATTCTAACAAGAAAATCTTCTGCTTCTGAAAAGGATGATTTGGAAAGATGGAGTCTGGAAGACTAATCCTCTGTGCAACTTGATCTTGGAACCACGAAGAACGCTAAGAATGGCTTTTTCCAAATCATCAAAAGGCGTTGGAGAGAAAAAATATTTGTTTGAGCTCTTCAACCTACAAGAAATAATGAATAATGATGCCTAGGCTTTGATAAATAGTGATTTGGAGTTACAAGCACTAGTTAGGGTGTCCATATCTTGATTGGAGGAATCACCTTCATGATTGGTAGTTAATAGAAACATCTCCACCTAATTTGGGATGCCTAGGCTTGAAGAGGCCTTCAAAATATCGTAACTCAAGTCAACTTGGGCCTACTTTGACTTTAGGCATCCAAGTCTTGAGAGTTGAATATTTTCATCTTTTTTGTAATGAAGTGCCTTTGTTTGATCCCTAATTCTGGTTGCTTGAACGATCCTGAAGGTTGGCTGACAAATTCACTGCAAAGTTGATTCAACTCTGAAGAGATGTTCTTGGGAGTTGAAAACCCTAAAATGTGAATCTGATGGTTCAAATCCTTGAGCGCCTTTTCCTAGGAGGGTGCATTTTTTGCTAGACTTAGCCAATTTCTTGGATGCATTTCAATTTTCTCCATTTGACCTTATGTGCTTCAATTAGCAGTTGTCGATGACTGACAAATCTCGTGATTGGGATGTTCAATCCATTGTGAAGCTAGAAACATTCTGGAACATATGACTGTATGTGCAAGCTTAGAAAACTCATTTATGAGGTTCAAACTTCTAGGCGCCCTTGGCTTGTAGGGGCACTTTTGTTCTTTTGAGGTACATTTTGCACTTTGCAAACCTTCACGAACAACTCCAGTTTGATCTTTGTCACCAGAGTTCTGACAACTCTGATGTTCCTGCTAACGATTTCATCACGAAGATTGATCAAAATAGAAGAGGTCTTGTTGGAAGTTACAACACCTGAAAGTAACATCTAATTTCCCAAAAGGTTGGGCGTCTATTTCTAGAAAGGTGCATTTTCTTCAACACTTAGTCAAATTTTCATGTCCTTCAATTTTCCTTCGCCTCCAACGTTTTACACTTGATCTTTTTTTGTGCATGCTTGACAGTGTGA
Source organism: Sequoia sempervirens (assembly GCA_007258455.2). Lineage (NCBI taxonomy): Eukaryota > Viridiplantae > Streptophyta > Pinopsida > Cupressales > Cupressaceae > Sequoia > Sequoia sempervirens. Next base: position 115,088,441 of record VDFB02000002.1, read on the forward strand.
AATTGCAATTGGATTCATCACGAAGCTGAAAGGCTATTGAGAAGATTCCTTGGAGAAGATAGCTTTTGAAAACTTCATTTAGTTGCTCAAAATTATGGGCACCCTTGGCCAGTAGGGGTGCTTTTTCCTTAATGTCCATCAGTTTACCCTTCATTTCACATGCTTGAATGATCAATAGCTACTGTCATTTGGTATGTCTCATGAATTGGCTATAGGATCCATCATGGAGTTGGGCTGAATCAAAGGAAATCATCTGGAAGTTTCCAATCCAAAGACTGGTATTTGATATGTTTCATTCTTGGGTGCCCCTAAGCTACAGGAGCACTTTTTCCCTTGTTAGACTGTCATATTTGATGGCTTTTGCTTTCAACATCTTCTGACATTGCTTTTGTCTGACAACATTTGATGAATCTATTGAATTTGCTTGACAATCTATTGTAAAGCTGGTAGAATTATGAAGAAGATGATTGTCTCAACAAAACTTGATAACTACATTTGACCTTTTGAACTCATGGGCATCCCTGGCCAGTAAGGGAACTTTTGGCTTCAATGTCATCACCTTTCATGAAGATTTTCACCTCTTACACTTTGCATCCATTGCCTTGCTTGACTGGGTTGATCATCGTTGTCATTGATGTGAACACGTTCACCATTGCAATTGCTTTCACCAACACACGTGCTTGGGTGCTTGAAAAGTTCACCAAGGCATTGAATGCATAACATCTTTCTTGTAGAAAGGTGTGCATCTTCTAGACTTAAAATATTTTCAGCATTTTTTAACCTTTGAAAATCCCCTCCATCGTGAAGCATCTTTTTGAGCATCTTTCACCATGGATTCTTCCTTGAAGCTTTTGAGGATTAGATTTTGATACTTGGTACTAGCCATTGATGACCTCAGAGGTCCTATCTTTTCTCCTAAAAAAATTAAGTAGACCCACCAAAGTAAAACAAACTTTTTGGTGATTTTGACTTGACCAATGTAATTGTGAAGTCAGATTATCCTATCAAAATCATTTTCAATTATTTTTGGAAAGGTTCTATTTTTTAGGGTTTTCCTAAAAACAGGGGTATGAAACCCTAATTTTCAAATTTTTAGAAATTTGCAATTATTCTATTGACAATAAACTGAAAAGAATCTCATGTTTTGTTTGACCTAATTTTGGCTTTTCACAACAATTTTACAAGATTTAGACCATTTTTACCAAAATGCCTTATTGAAGCAAAAAATTATTTTGGGTACAACAATGTCTAGCAAATGCTAGCTTGTAACCTTCATTGACTTCCACATCATTGTATGGTGTTACCCTCGACAAATAATAGATCTTAGTGTTGTTGTAATTTGGAGTCAATGCAAAAGCAAAAAAATGTATTGGGGTGATCATTTTGTTCCACCACTCAACAAGAATTATGTGCACTTATTTGAAAAAAAATGCTTCAAAATTTTTCTCTTTCTTATTTATGATGTATTCATCTTCTCAATCATTGAGTTGATACCATCATATACCTCTCCAAATCATGGGTTATCCATATCAATATAATGAATCATACTCATGAAGAGCTTGGTGAAAGTAAGAAGATAGTCCCTACACAATCCCACCAAATGTCATATAAGATCATCTACTTAATATTTATTTCCCTCTCAATGTTGGATAGTCTCAATATCAATTAAAGTTGGCTAATGGTCATACTTGAAAATGTCACCAAGACCTTCAACAAGTCATCTCAAAACAATTGTTGGAGGCAAATCAGATCATAGGAATCTATTTGTAATGTCCCCATTTTTCATGAGCATCAAAGTTCGAAGGATTAGCCTATTAGTTGACCCTCGTAGGCTAGTGTGGTGGATTAGAGGGTCCAGTTTGGGTGTTATGGAGCTCTTCAGGTGGCAGTTGTAAGTGTTTATCTCTCCAAATCCTTTATATGTTCTGAGGCATTGATATTCAAAGGTCTCTAGTTTTATTTTGAGGGACTTCCTATTTATAATAATTTAGTGGATGTTAGAGAGGGACCCTTACTATTTTTAGTAAGGTAGTTGGATGCATAGTGGATATAATGGTTAATTCCCAGGTTCAAATGGAATTGAGAAATAATGATTATTTGTGGAGTTATGATATTTAATTATTAATAAAGCGATTACTTTATTAATAATTAATTATAAAGTGCAATTATAAAGTTTTAAATTCACTTTATGTCTAATGGGGCCATGACCCTCAAAAAGGTCACTTAAAGTACATTAAATATTATTATTTTTGAATGCCCATTTATTAAAGCATTTATTAAAGTGAAAGACAGATATTAAATATCATTTAAATGATTTAAAAGATATTTCTAGAGGGATGGACCTATTTGGAGAAGTATATAAAGGCCATCAAAAGTAAAGGAAGGCATCATTGGATCATTTTATACTTGTGTTTTTGGAGAGCTCTTCTCTTGGAGAAAGAACCCTAGGGTTTCTACAATTTGATCATTGAGAACGAAACCTCTCTTTGATTGTGCATACCTGAGGTTGTGAAAGATCTTCCAAAGGATTGCCTGTGAGATTGGCTTCATCTAGAAGTCAACATTGTGCTTCATTTAAGGATTAATCAAGGGTTTTAGAGAATATTTATTTGCAAATCAAAAGTTTGAAGAATTAATATTGAAGATCATTTAATTGTTGCTATCTTTTAATTGCATCATTGGAGGAATTTTCTGAAGGATTTGACAAAGGTTTATACACAGAAAATCATAAGTTATTGAAGGTAATTATTATTGCTCACCTTTATAGAAAATCAGAAGCTTTCATTCTGCTGCTACAGTATTATTTTGATTTTCAAAGGGTTTCAAGGCATGTTTACCTGTGAGTTCATGAACTGTAACTCCTAGATTTTTTGGGTATTGTTGTTTTAGATATTAGGGGTTATTTTATGAATTAGGTTGTCATTATATTGTGAAAATACTGAGTATTTAAGCTGGTATAAAAATCTAGAATTTTCAGCTGTGTTTTCCCAATGCAATTTTAGTTTTGAGTTAAAAAATTATTATTGCAACATCTCTTGTTTTGTTGCATTATATTGTTGTAACAAATATTGCTAATATATCACAAACATTTATCAAAACAAACCAAACAAGACAAAAATTTGTATTCTCAAGAATCTTCCTGGAGAGGGTTCTTACAGTGGTATCAGAGTGGTCTCCTGCCATCTGTTGGGGTTTGAATTAAATATTTAGAGAGTTCACATTAGGAACATTTGAGTGACCAACACTCATAATTTTCCATCCAGTTTCAATTATGGGTTGGTATAGTATTGTAGGAAAATCTAGGGAAGAAATTGAATGGGATGCCATAAAGCTTAGGGAAAGTTATAAATGTGAAGCCCCTCAGTTCCTTGAGGAATATCAGAGTACGCCTGATGATTTCAAAGCACAGTACTCACTTAATGATTATCTGACCTTTGTTGTCACTTTGCATCCTTAAAATGTTGGGTTGGTAGAGTATTTCAAGAGGATGTATAAGGAAAAAATTAATGAAGTTTTGGTTGAGTTCATTGATGATGTTGCAGATAGAAATGACAACAATATTGATTATTGTAATAGAAACCAAAATATTGAGCATAATCATGATATTAATGTGATGGTACTGTTGCCCAATTTTCACCTACGGGCTAAATCGGTTGGGCAATCTATGTTTCAAGTGTTCATAAAGGCCAAATGGGGACATTGTTGTGCAAGATTAAATCATGCATCTAATGCTAAGTCACCAGGAACTCAGTTGGAAAGCCTACCTCAGTCGAGTTCGGCATGAAGATCCTCTAAGGAGAGAGTCGTCAAGACCTTCCTAATGTCTCGCCGACTAGAAGGGGTTCTTTTCATTTTTTGAAATGTCTTAGCGACCAGGCAAAGACTCCCTGAAATGGTCTAAGCTTGCTAAAAGATTTTGACCTCGTTGAGAAGTCCTTCCGATCAACAATGTCTCACCGAAAGAGTGGAGCTCTCGGCATAATATTAAGCTCAGGGATATGTCTCAGCGACGGTGTATGGTCTCACCGAAGTGGATGGCTTCGGTATAATGTGTTGACTTCGGCATGAGATCTGGCCGACAAGGAGAGGTCTCGGCGAAGGTTGGTGCCTTCACTATGATGTCTCCCCGACAGGTGAAAGTCTCACTGACATAGATCACATCGATGTAGCGTCTGGCCATCAGAGTGATGTCCTGCTGATTGCTTGAGGTTTCGACGATGGTATGGGGGCTTCGCTGTAGGGTCTCACCGTGGGGTGAGGTCTCGCCGAAGTGATGCGGTCTCGGTGAAGGAAACAAGCTCAGTGGAAGGTCTTGCTGAAACATGGGAGTCTCATCGAAAGATGATCAAATCTCGGGGAGAATGAGGGAGCTCGCCGTGACATCTTGCCGACATGCGGAAGTCTCCCCAAAATGAGGTGAGCTCTCAACGAAGGAAAGTGAGCTCACCGAGAGAGTTTACCATCGGCATAATGTCTTGCCGACCCGCGGGAGGTCTTACTGAAAAGAGATTGTTATCGGGGAAGGTACCTTTGTTCGCCATAAGGTCCTACCGATAGACAAGAGTCTCGGCGACAGATTGTTCACAAGGCCGTCGGCGGGGAGGAAAAATATTGCCTTTAGCAGGAGGTCTGGCCGAAGGGGAAAAGTCTTACCGACAGGGTAGATTTTTTCCAAAGTAAAGTGGCATCGACGAAAGGATTTGAGCTCGCCGTGACGTCTGGCCAACCAGGTGGTCTCCCCGACAATGAAATGAGCTCGCCTAATGGAGGAATCATCACCATGAGGTCTTCCTGACTTGCCAGTGTCTCACCGAAAGAAATGTTGCACTCGGGGAAGGTGGGTGCTTTCACCGTAGGGTCTTGCCGATCCGATGGGGTCTTGCTGTATGAAGTGAGCTCGGCGAAATGAAATGATCTCAGTGAGAGGTCTTGCCGACCCGTGAGAATCTCATCGAAAGGAATGTTGCACTCGGGGAAGGTGATTTATGTTCGTTGAAAGGTCTTGCCGATACAGAAAGGTCTTCTCGACTGAAATGAGCCCTCGCCAAGCAAGGTGCCTTCGGTATGAGGTCTTTCCGATGTAGCGATGTCTCCTTGACAGGAAGGGTGAACTCTCAGCGAAGGAAACAAGCTCGGCGAAAGGTCTTGTCGATGGCTTCATGGATGTCAATATGACTTTCAAACTTGCTATGTGGTCTTGTTGATCGTCATGCATTATGCTGATAGCTATAGAGGGGCGCAATCACATCGGTGAGACACTTCTAGTGTCCCACCGAGATGCGATTATGATGAAGAGATTTTTACCGCCCGAAGTAGCTTGTGTGGCATCTTTTCGACCAATCAGGGGAGGCTACAGGTGGACATTGGCAGCTTGATCGGTGCCAAGAAGATCAACAGAGTGAAAGCAACGTGGATCGGCTCTTAGCTTAGAAGCATTCAAAGCAGCTCGATAAGGAGATTCAAAGGTGGACACGAAGACCAAAAGTGAATGCGGTAGTTGCAAAAGATCAAGGAGGCCTTTCCTGGATGAACTCTTCACCGACATGGACAACAGGGACGTGCATTTAATATAGCATTAACTTCATCCAAAGGATCAAAGGGTAGATCTTTCTGAGGGAGATATTTTTCTAAGCCTTAGGTGCCGACACATCTTTTGTATATAAGGCATTTTTGCCTCTTTGTAAAGGGAGTTCGGATTATGCATTCTAAAGAGTTAGTGATTTTTCTCAAATCCTTTCTCAGCTGATGTATGCTTTGTAACTCATCTAGAATTCTGAATATAAAATACAAAGATTACCTTCGAAACCAGTGTTAGTGTTCATGCTACTTTCATTTTCTTCTAGATTATGTTATTTTTTGAACTGTGTTTTCTCAATCTACATTCGAACTTTAAAGTTGTGAAATTCATCTTTCCTTCTTAAAGTGTATATGCAGATTAAGCCTTTCAAGAATGATGCATAAGTTCACGAAGTTCATGTTGAGTAAATAAAGTAACTATCATTAGTTTTCTAGTGTATGTTCATCTATTTTATTTCATGATTCCTGTCAGTTCGGTGCATCACCATAGTGTTAGTTTTATTTTTATGCATTCCTTCTCCCTTTCCCTTTACAGAATTAGTAGTTAGGTGACACCAAAGGAAGTCAGCCTTCTCCGGAGGTTGACCTCTGCCTATAAGTGACCCACAGCTTTAGAGGTCTTCCCATGTTACATTGGATTGTTGATTTTATATTCTGTAGGGTGCAAATCCAGGGTGATAACAGGTACATGTGGAAGGATCTACAAATGTTGGCACGCAAGTTGGATGTGTCAAAGATGAGGAGTGTGCGGAGAATATAAGCGCTAATAATTCTGATTTTATGAACAGTCCATTACCTTCACAAAATCATGAGGTGACAGATAAAGTACATGAATATAATCATGTTATGGAATCCCCTAGCATTAGCATTGAAGTTTTACATGTTGAACGTGAAGAATGTATTGTGGATTCAAGCCACAAACAACCTGATTTTGTATATCAAACTTGTGAAGATAATGGTGGAAGTTTGTGTTCTATCTCTCTCAGTAGAGAGAAGGGCACAAGGAGAGAGAAGGAGGTTGTTTAGGAGGAATTTGATTCTACCCATTACTCTTGGGATTGGGAGATGGACGATTCGGTTCAGCATGGAGTGGGTGTGCAGTTTGTGAATAATCCATTATTTGAGTCTGAGGTAGAAATGTTTTATGATAATCCACTCTTCAAGTTTGATGTTGATCTCTCTCCTAACACTGTACTGATTTAAGCAATGATCACAATGTTTGGTATCTTTCCAGTGCATCGAGATTCCAAACAGGGCTCATGAAGGAGTTTTATAGTGTGTACATGGTGGGGAGTGCTTATAGTTTTTCCTTTGATCTACCTATACATGATTTGTGTTCGATGCAAAATTCTTGTGCATATGATGATTCTCTTTGTGCAGTCGAGGGAAACAAATCATTTATGTGCTTAGAGTTACCATCTTTAGAGGATGAGACTAGAGGCTACAAGTACTCGACTCAATTGTTTGCAGGGGATTACTTGCAGGATCAGAGGTTGGATTACCATCATGGTGGTGTATACCTGATAGAGTTTTTCACTTTTGGGTTTCAATGGGAGATAGGGCTTCCTGGAGGTTGTTGTGGTAGTGGGAATAATGGCTTGGTTAGTCAGCACATCCATGGGAGTTTAGCAGAGGAGAGAGAGAGAGATGTTGTGTTGCAGATACTTTCATATATTTGTATCTCTTCATGATGGATGGATGTGAGGTTCATTTGTATTGGGATCTAGGTGGTGACAGGGTTGGAACTACAGTTTGGATGGGTCCTAATGGGTTGCTTCACCACTCTGGCATGGTGAAGCTGAGATTATGTAGAGGAAGTCAGAGGGTATTAGGCATGGCAGACTTCCATTCTGGGTTTGGGATCTAGGGATATTTTGCATAGATGTATTTCTGTTGGTGCTATAGGAGTCAGCTAGAGATGTGTTGGACATTTTACAGTTCTTCTTTTGGGCCTCCTGAGGAGTGGAGTTTCTTCATAGTAGAGATTGCTTGGGGACAAGCAATTTTAGGGAGAGTGGACTGTAATGTCCCCATTTTTTGTGAGCATCAAAGTTTGAAGGATTAGCCTATCAGTTGACCCTCGTAGGCTAGTGTGGTGGATTAGAGGGTCTAGTTTGGGCATTATGGAGCTCTTCAGGTGGCATTTGTAAGTGTTTATCTCTCCAGATCATTTATATGTTCTAAGGCATTGATATTTAGAGCTCTTTGGTTCCGTTTTGAGGGACTTACTATTTATAGTAATTCAGTGAATGTTAGAGAGGAACCCTTACTATTTTAGTAAGGTAGTTGGATGCACAGTGGAACTCCCAGGTTCATACAAAATTGAGAAATAATGATTATGTGTGGAGTTATGATATTTAATTATTAATAAAGTGATTACTTTATTAATAATTAATTATAAAGTGCAATTATAAAGTTTTAAATTCACTTTATGTCTAATGGGGCCATGACCCTCAAAAAGGTCACTTAAAGTACATTAAATATTATTATTTTTTAGCACCCATTTATTAAAGTGAAAGGCAAATATTAAATATCATTTAAATTATTTAAAAGAGATTTCTAGAGGGATCGACCTATTTGGAGAAGTATATAAAGGCCATCAAAAGTAAAGGAAGGCGTCATTGGATCATTTTATACTTGTGTTTTTGGAGAGCTCTTCTCTTGGAGAAAGAAACCTAGGGTTTCTGCAATTTCTGCAATTTGATCATTGAGAACGAAACCTCTCTTTGATTGTGCATACTTGAGGTTGTGAAAGATCTTCTGAAGGATTACCTATGAGATTGGCTTCATCCAGAAGTCAACATTGTGCTTCATTTAAGGATTAATCAAGGGTTTCAGAGAATATTTATTTGCAAATTAGAAGTTTGGAGAATCAATATTGAAGATCATTTAATTGCATCATTGGATGAATTTTCTGAAGGATTTCACAAGGGTTTATACACAGAAAATCAAAAGATATTGAAGGTAATTATTATTGCTCACCTTTATAGCAAATCAGAAGCTTTCATTTTGCTGCTACAGTGACACTAAAATATTATTTTGATTTTCAGAGGGTTTCAAGGCATGTTTACCTATGATTTCATGAATTGTAACTCCTAGATTTTCTAGGTATTGTTGTTTTAGATATTAGGGGTTATTTTATGAACTGGGTTGTCATTATATTGTGAAAATACTGAGTATTTAAGCTGGTATAAAAATTTGGAATTTTCAGCTATGTTTTCCCAATGCAATTTCAGTTTTGAGTTAAAAAATTATTATTGCAACATATCTTATTTTGCTACATTATATTGTTGTAACAAATATTGCCAATATATCGCAAACATTTATCAAAACAAACCAAACAAGGCAAAAAATTTGTATTCTCAAGAATTCCCCTGGAGAGGGTTCTTACACTATTCAAAGATAAAAAATCTTAAAAGCAAAGAAGGAAACATACTTAAATTTTAAAAATAAATTACTAAACTAAAACATAAATTGTATTGTTTCACTCATAGTTCATAGACTCGATGAGTCACTAAATACTCACTACAAGCTCACCTACTTTTTAAAGCAATTTTTTAACAAAAATCGTCGAGTTTTTGAGCAAGTACTTGGCAAGTCCAAAGGGTCAATTCTCACCACTCCAACAATGCAAAACAAATACAATTTTTTTCCTTTATAGAGGCTCACAGCCATCTTGAACATACACGATAGCATTAGAGCATTCTAGAGCAAATTGGAAGGATTTTTTAAGGGATTTGAAAAACAATTTTTTAGAATTTCGGATTTGCACCAAGTTAGTTCATCTTTTTTCCCTTTTTTTTTAAGCATATAAACTTATAAATCATTTCTATTTTTTATAAAATATAAAATTTACAAATTTTATTACATTGAATTCATTCAATTTATGTAAATGTGTTTGTTGATTAAAATTTGAATGATTTATAACAATTAAAAAATTATTTGAATCAATTTTTTTCATTTTTTATTTTTGTTGAATATAAGATTTTACATTTTAGGGTTAAAATGTTATTTTTATCAAATTTCTTATTTCAATTACTATTCAATTACCATATTACCATTTTACGTTTCAATTTTTCAAATGTATTTAATTTTACAAGATTTTTTATAAATTTGTGTTCAAATTGTTGTATTATTTTTTAATACTATTTCTTTTTGTTTTTATCAATGTTGCAAATTAATATACAATGACATCCAACTTTACATCAAGTTCAAACTTGGCAAGTGGAATCCATCCTATTGGAACTACAACCCCTAGAAATTGTGACATGACACAATATGACCGGTAGCAAGGACCATGATTTGTACTTAGTGCATAAAGAATATTAGTGGAGGCATCAATTGCCTCAAATACCATCTTACAAACATTAATTTGATTCCAAGCCATGTGCAAAGGCCCCAAAACAAATGAACCTAAGAGATGATAGCACTTCTTGCATTCCTAGATGAAAAGAAATTGGAGAGGACCAAAGCGCAAGCAACCATAGAAGCAACCATTGCTCCTATTTTTCCAACAAAATCTAATATAGATATGACAAGCACTATGTGCTCAAATCACAGTCCACTCATATGTGGCACATCCATGGTGCAGGAGCACCTATTTGATCACATGCCTCCATGAGGCCATATTGATTCATTTGTTTCATTTTTATATTTTGATATTGTAATAATTCCAAGAGGCCACCTTTGTGGTGTTATAGGTCCTAGGATGTTGTTCATTTCTCATATATTGTAAAAATTGTCAAAAGTGCAAAATTAGGTAGATGAAATGTCATTAAGGTGTTTTGTCAACACACTAATCAAAAGGTGGTTGAAATAGTTGGTTTGGGTTGAAAATGTATAAATAAACCCTCCAAAACTCGAATTGGGGGTTGGAGACATTATTTTTGAAGTTAAATGAATGGCAACCTCAAGTTTGGTATGCATTTTCTGATTTTTACATTGTTACCAGATTGAAGTTGTGATTTGTACGGCCTGGTATGGACTCAAATGATAGAGTATCATATATTGATGGAAAGATCTCTGTTTCTAGTTTCCAATTATTTTTGTCTCAGTGAATTTTATCAAGTTTTGTGGAAGATATGATTATTTTGGTGAGACTGCCTTTTCTAACAATATTGTGCAGAATTTACAGTCTAAAGAAGTGTGATGGTACGGAATTTAAAGTCTATATTTTGGATCTAAAACCAATTGTATTTTGTTTCCATGTGAATCTACTTTCATTTTCTTCAACTCTCATCAAAATTAATTAAGAATTGAATGAGTTATGAATATTTTTGTGAGGGCAGGTCTGAACCCTACCTAGGGTTTGCAGTTTTGGGAAAAATACAATAACTTTCATTTCAACCGTTGGATCTTCATAAGAATTGGAGGAAAATACTATAACTATGTTTTATTTAATCTCACCAGAGGGATTGGCTTCATTATTCATTTTTTAGAAGTTATTAATGACTGTTCATGAGAATAAATTGTGGGCTGCCATAGCTATGTTTTCAATGTGATATACAATGCCTAATAGCATGTGTTATACAAATATTGTTTTGGATTATTATTGAAGTTTGTGAGATGTGTTGTGAATCCTCCTAGCTCTGCATCAATCCACCTCATCCAACTCAAGTTGAGCTTAGCCACGGGTGGTTTTTTGTGCCTTAAAACATGCATGGAGCATAACCTTCATTGGAAAGTATGAGGTGGAACAAGGAGGCCCACAAAAAAGAAAGTTAGACATGTGCAAATTTTTTGGTATTACAACAACCTTCCCCTTCAACGTGGCAAGGAGTCCATATTGGGAGTATTTAGTGATAACATTGACAGTTGCAATCAAAGGGTACAAGGAACCCTCTCTAAAAGAGTTAAGTGGGGAGGTTACTCCAAGATGCTATTGTAAATGCAAAAATAATTGTGGAAAATCAAAAGAAGCAGTGGCAAAAGTTTGGATGCACAATTCTTCTAAATGGGTGGACGCATGAAAGGAACCACACTCTAATCAATTTTTTAGTTGATTCAAATGGTGAGATGATTTTCTTGAAATCAATTAACGCATCCAACAATATAAATAGCACAACAAAATTGAAATTGATGTTGGCGGAGGTTTCTTAGAGGTGGGCATACAAAATATTGTGCAAGTTGTCATTGATAATGTAGTGGCAAACATGATGAGTAGAAGATTGCTTCAAGAGAGGCATCCAACACTCTTTTGGACACCTTGTACAGCCCATTGCTTTGACCTTTTTTTGGACCTCATAGACAAAATTGATTGGCTAAAACTGATTGTAGACGATGCAAGGAATATAAAAATATATATTTATAATCACCCATGGGTTCTCAACTTGATGAGAGATCACATCAAGGGGAAAGAGCTTGTGTGATCCAGTGCCATAACGTTTGCAACTAATTTTATAACTTTGCAAAGTATTTCTAATTTGTTGACATCCTTGATGCAAATGTTTATGAGTCAAGAATGGTTAGACTCAACATATTCAACAAATGTTGATGGAGAGAGGACCACAAAGACAGTTTTTTATGATGTCTTTGACAAGAGAGCTATAGAGATTGTCAAAGCAACTTCAAACTTCAATTTAAATTTCAAATTCAATAGTTTATTTTTGAAATTTGAAAGTATTTAACTTCATTGTAACTTTATTTTGTTTGCACTTTGTAGGTATCAAAGTCATTGGTGAGGGTTTTGCGCTTGGTGGATGGAAAGCAAAACCCAATAGGCTACATTTATGAGGCCATGGATAGGGCCAAACAAGCTATACAAAACTATTATAGGAGGGATGCAAGTAGATTTGTTCCCCTTTAGGAGATTATTGATCAAAGGTAGAACAATCAACTTCACCAACCCAAGAACAATATACTCTTGGTTTGCTGATTTTTTCCCCAAAAGATATTTGCTGCTATGGTTTCACTTATCTTCAGCAGCTCCAAATTTGAGAATGATCCAAAAATAGCCTACAACATGTAATGGTCGGTGATAAAACATTTGGATCTCTTCAACCTCAACATGCACCTATTTGATCCAATCAATTTGTTGTCAACCTTTTGTAACATAAGGATGAGAGATTGAACAACACAAGGTGTCCAAAAGATAAGAGAATAGTGTGCCTCAAGGAATAATCCAGCCATTGCACAATTTTTTGTGTAGTTCATTATGACTTTAACAATATAATTAGGGCCCACTTCCTCAATGGCATGTATGATGATGTCAACAATGAATTTTGCAATATGAGGTTGTCCATTATGACTTAGACAATGTTATTAGGCCCCAATTCCTCAATGGATTGTGTGAGGATGTCAACAATAAATTGTGCATCTATCATTTGACCCCCACAATCTATAGCTTTCAAAAACATTACCCCCTTTTAGGAGGCATTGCAATCACATTGATCAAGGGCTGATTTTTGGCATCATTCCATCTATTGGGATCAATGAACACCCATGTCTCTTTCCATAAATCCCCAATGGATTGTAATGCATCTTCTATAAGTTTTGTCTTCTTTGTCAATAAGGTGCTATGCACCTTTTCAAAACCCAAGTGCTTGTACCCTTTTAAAGCATCATTAACTTTCCTCGCCATTTCTTACCAATATATTGACTAAACAATATTGCAAAGCAAACCATTTGGATAAACACATCTTGCAATGTGTTGATTGACAATCTCTGGAGATTCATTTTGAAATGCATTTTCCAATGGCCCCTTCATTCTCTTATTTAAAGCAGGCTCTTTTTCCAATTGGTGACTCTGTACTATAACATTAGGAACAAAAGAGATGGAGAAACAACCAACCTCCTTGATACTCTCCTCACCAAAGCATGACATGTTGTAAGGGTAACTATTTATTTTGTTTGCTCCTAGTCTCTAACATATTCTAACACTTTAGATGTTGGGCACTAATGCATCCTACTTGCCTAAGCAAGCTCTGATGCCCATGCTAGAAATACCACACAAATAGATTTTACTTGAGTATATGAGGTTGTATATTCAACACCACACCCATTACAAACCCAAATATATCACCCGCTACATGGAACCTACGGTATCATTTCAACAATTTCAACAATAGTGATTTTGGGTCTGATTTGAAGCCACAACAATGAATTTGGGTTTGTTTTGATGTGGGGCTGGCCTACAAAGCTACAACTGACTGCCATTGTAATCAATATGGCACCAAATTTGGAAAACAACACTATCCAAACAAATGAAAACAAAACATATATCCTAGTTCAACATAGAAGAATGGAAAAAAAAAACATTTGTAGATGAAAAAATGAAGAAAAAAACCAAAAAAACTTAAATCCAAGAACTGTCCTCCACAATCTCCATGACAACAAATGGGCTCTTGCACACAAGAATAGCAATCCAATCTCTTTGGAACCTTTAATGATCAATCTTTAACTCTATTTGTGCAATGACAAGCAAGAACAAATATTCGGCAAGTGTATTTGGATCGTGGGTTTTGTTTTCAAAGTGAGATAAAATGTGTTTGTTTTAATGTGTTTTTAGGTCAATTTTAGGGTTTAGGTTCCTTTTTTAAGTTGATTGGTCAATGTAAGAGGTCAAATACACAAAAATAAATTAAAATTAAAATTAAAAAATGTAATTTTGTTGCCCAATTCTCCCCAGGTTCACCCTGGATCTGCTTGGCAGGACCCTTTCAGAATCCACAAGGGTCCCTGAACAGTTACTTATTGGACCCAGATCCAGGTCATTTTCTAAGTGAACCAGTAACATAGTTTTAGCAATTTCAGTTTCACTTTAGAATTCAGATCTCTGTTCAAATATTATATTGTATGTTTCTTTGAGATTTACTGCAGTTATAGCAGGTTCATGGTTTAGCTCACAACATTAAGTCAATGAGCAACACACATAATGTGATATGATTATCACTGTATCAGATTGATCACTGGATCAATGGGTTCTAATTTTTCAATGTGTATGAGCTTCAGATTATGTATTTTAATCATTAATTATGGAATCTCAATGTCTGTTCATGGAATCTGGGTCAAGTTAATAGTATTACTTTAAAAAAATAATTAACAGCTATTTTACTTCAAGTATTTGTTATTTTTTTGATAGTCGTCTACCAAATATGGGAAAAAAATTGTTGTCCTGGAAACTTAGAGAAACACTGATTTTTATGCTAAATGCAACCAACTGAATTTTTGCAAATCAGAAATCAACAATAGTATGCAGAGCACATCAAAAGACACTTGGTGTGTTCATATTTTACCCTCTCTTTTTAAAATTTGAGTTTAATTTCATTTTTTTGCTTAATTTCTAAGATATTTGAGTGTGCTTGGAAAACAAACTTCCAACAGACCCAACTTTGTCATATGGGCTTCATTGGACCCTGTTTTCAAAGCGCTGGAAAAAAAGAAAAAATTCTATCCAGTAGTACATAGCTTGGGGTGATTTGGAGAGCTTTGAAAAAGAGGATCACTGCTAAGATCTACATGATGGATAATGTCTCTGAACCAGTACTCTGCAAACATAGATACCAACAATGGGCAAAGGCAATAAGACTTATCTTCATGGCTTAGCCTTAGAGTATGTAGCTAGCAGTCAATGGGACCAAAACTTCAAAAAGAAGAGGAAAAACAAGGTGCACACTACATCAGAGAATATGAAGCAACTGTGGCATTGACCCATCATGTTGCTCATGCACTTCAATACTATTGGCAGGAGAAGCCTCCAACATAGATGTGGGAAGCACTCTTCAATCTACCATATAAAAGACGTGCTTCCAGATTGGAGCAAGAGCTATTAAAGGTTGAGCCCAAAGTCTTTAAGGAGATCAATGATTACTTAGCAAAGCTCATAGATCTACAAAATATTGCCAATTTAAAGATAAATGCAAGGAACTAAATCCCCGGATGGTGCAAATTTCCATTGTAAGTCTAAAGAAATGATACAATATATTATTTTCATAGGTCCACAGAATTTTCTGACAAGGATACGGGTTACGAGGATGGTGGGACCAAGGGCCTCTATTTTGGGACAGCAAGGGATGGCCGCATGTGGCAGTAGGGGGATGGCATTGAAATACATTTAGTACTTGAGAAAATAATTATTAAAGGATGTATAAAGAATAAGTATAAAAATTACAAATGAAATTTTGGCAAAAAACTAGTAAAATTACTGAGCCAAAAAACTAAATTTTAAACTTTGAAGTTGTAAATACATTGCAATGATTGCATTAAACATTTGAATTTTGAAGTGAACATTAACAACAAAAATGTTGAATTCAAAATTTCATTATGATGTTTACAATGGCAAATGTAACAATGTTAAAAATAACATTGAATGAAGAGAGGCCTCTAGTCATCTCCAAACTATTGGAGTCCACATGCTTAAGCTCCTCCAAACCAATACCAACCATGTTTGTGTATCATCATCAGCAACCTACATTGGCTCCTTTGGATCTACATCCCACAAAAATTCTCGATTCTCCTTGTACGTAAGTGTCTTGTAGTCATTAAAACAAAAGGCACTATGTACAACCACAAGCTCCTATGCTCTCCTAGAGGTAAACTTATTCCTCTTAAGGGAGTGGATGAAGCTATAAGTAGACTAATTCCTCTCAACAACAGAAAATTTAGAAACCTAAGATAAAAAAGGAATGGCTAAAGAGGTAGTCAAAGAAGTGGCCCATGCATAGTCTACAAAATTGGGTCTTTTGTGCCATAATTTCCATATCCATCTTGGCCTCCCAAAAATAACCCCTAAGAGTGGAAAATTTTGTCCACTCAATACAAATAATGCTAGGCTCTACAAAATCACACATCTTTTGGATGGCCTTCATGAACCCTACCTTCACTCAACATCCTATATGGGTGTAATTCCACTAGGCCTTTACACACACTACTTTGGGTTGAATGCATAGCAACCATGTGCAAGGGAGTATTGAGCTTCTCCCATGCTTGATGAATGATTGGCTGAATATATTCGTCGTAGAATTTCAATGTGGTGTTTTTATCTCACACAATAGCCTTCATTTGGTCAAGCATAGAATCAAAGCACTCATACACCTCTCCAAGGCTAGGCACATTAGCATCCCCATATCTAATCACTTGGAATACTGGAGTAATTATGATCACCACAAAAAAACATCACTCTTCACCACATCCTTCACCTTCTTCCCCCACTCTATCTTGGACTTAGGCCACCAATTCCATTTTGTTATCATAACCATTAGTTGCAATGCCTCTTGCAACTCAAGCATAATTTCCAAGAGAATGAAATACGACGCATATCTAGTCTTACAAGTTTCAAAAATACCTTCTTAGAGAAGGTCTTGAAGAGTGCAAGTGAAGTGTTGTGGTTGCAAATAAACATATGCACATCTCTAACATCATTGACAACTGCTTTGATCCCCAAAAAATTCCCATGTCCTTGAGCACATTATTCATAGCATGCACACAACAAGGAGTCCACCAAATATGTCTATAAGTTTCCTCAATTAACTTCCCTACAACTTTGCACACATGGGTTGCATCTATCACTACTTGGACAAAATTTTGTGACCCAACCTCCTCTATAGCATCTTTGAGGATCTAAAATTGAAAATCAACATCCTTGCGATACCCTAAACAATCAAAGTCCTAAGAAAATAAGGGCCCTCTATACATGTAACCATGATATTGATTAGTGGACAATGTCTAATGTTTGTCCACCCATTCATGACTACACTACATCCACTTGTAACCCAAGATTCCTTCATTTTCTCCATTAACATATTTATCTTGGAATAGTTCTTATCTAAATTATGACTATTCCAAGATTATGGTCCTCAATTTTGCCTCCCTTGGTGACATATATGATGCTCCTTCCCTTGCTATCTTTTCCATCTCTTCCTTATAATAAGGGGAGTGAGCCACATGGAATGGAATGCCATTAACAAAGAAAAAATTTCCAATGGCATCATCTGCTTCATCCTTCAATTGCACTTTGAATAATTTTTCTAGTGGGTTAGGAGCATCACTTGTCATCTTGTGTTCCCCCCTAACCTCTATTGCCCCTAAAGTAGAAGAAATTGGCATATGTGCAACTAGCCTTTACAAAGTAGTATAAGTAGAACCTTATCTCTAATGACCACTCCACCTTTGAAACAAAGAAACCGATGTAGGTGCATTGTCTTCACTACCTATACCACCCCATAACTTACATATCTCAGCCCTCTAGTTCAATTTTTAGCCCTGCCTTATAGGCGGGAGACTAATGTTTTTGGCTAAATGTTGCCTATTAAAATGGTGCATCCGGAATCATGCTGGTAAAATATATATATCATTATGCTAATGTTTTGGGGATTAATTTATTAACAGAATTTTTTTTTTTTTTGCAATTTTCTCATTGGTTGTTGGTATTTTCATCATGGTTTTGTCATTTTGTAATTTATTTATTTAATTATTGTAACAAACTTTTCTATTGGAAATATTTCATGAATTTTTTGGCGTAGTCATGTCTTCGCAACCACTATTTCTAGTGACGCGTCATGTTTTAAGCAGTACATTTACATTTACTATTTGCGAGTTTTCATTTCGACAAAATGTTGCCTATTAAAATGGTGCATCAAAAATTGTGCTGGTAAAATATATATATATATATATATATATATATCGCTATGTTGATGTTTTGGGGATTAATTTATTAAAAATTGATTTTTTTTGCAATTTTCTCATTGGCTCCTGGTAATTTTGTAATTTATTTAATTATTGTAACAAATTTTGCTATTGGAAATATTTCATGAGTTTTTTGGTGTAGTCGTGTCTTTGCAGCCACTGTTTCTAGCGACGCATTGCATTTTAAGTAGTACATTTGTATTTACTATTTGTGAATTTTCATTTCAGCAGAATGTTGCCTTTTAAAATGGTGCATCGGAAATAGTGCCGGTAAAATATATATATATATATATATATATATATATATATATCGCTATGCTGATGTTTTAGGGATTAATTTATTAAAAGAAAATTAGTGATTTTTTTTGCAATTTTCTCATTGGCTGCTAGTATTTTCATCGTGGTTTTGTCATTTTGTAATTTATTTAATTATTGTAACAAACTTTGCTATTGGAAATATTTCATGAGTTTTTTGGTATATTTGTATCTTGGCACCCACTATTTTTGGCGATGTGTGGTGTTTTAAGCAGTACATTTGCATTTACTATTTGTGAATTCTCATTTATTGTGAGTAGATTGAAGTGCGCATCATTAGTGGCTTATGGTATTATTTGTGTTATTTGTTCATTTGCTCAGGTTGTTTGATGAGGCTGAAATTTGTGTCTGTTGAGAGGGTTTACATCTAATGTGTTGGAAGCGACAAAGGTAGCATTTGTAAGTTCTTATATCTTTTACACTTTCATTTTTTCATTTGCTCGGAATGTTCGATGAGGGTGAAATCAATTCCTTTTGAAAGGGTTTTTGTCTAGCATTCTAGAATTCAAAAACGAAGCGTTTGTAAGTTCCTATATCTTTTATAGTGTCGTTTTATAGTTTTTTGCATCTCTGCATTTTATGGGTTAATGTCTATTGTTCACTATTTTTGAGTGCATATATGGGTTAGTCTCTCTTGTTGAGTTAAAGACTTAATACCATAATTCATTAGTGTTGACTTCTATGCTGGTCATGATTAAGAATAGAACTAATATTTTCTCTGCACGCATACATGCCAACTGCACTTGAATTTATTAAATGAAAATGAAAATTAGGTCTAAGTAAGTGGAAAATGTTTGGTTATAAAATCATTAAATCTGTGTCTGTTGAGAGGGTTTATGTCTATCATATTGGGAGAAAAAATGAGGTGTTTGTAAGTTTGTATTGTTGGAATAGGTGCCTCAATTCTTACTGGCATGTAACTCCTGAAGGGAAAAGTCGTTGTGACATTATTGATGTCTGGCCGACTAGCTGTTCTGAATCCTTTTGAAATGTTCATGTCACCGAGACAATGTTGTTGTCTCACCGACTGGTGTTGTCGCTGTGACTTGTTAGTATTCGCTGTAACATTTTTGTTGAGTGGAATGTCTCGCCGACAGGGCTACATGCGTTTGGTATTGGGTGTCTTCGGTGAGACTCCTAGCGACTGGAGTCATTGGAGTAACACAAGACTTCGGTATGAAGTCTTAGCGACTGAAGAGAATCTCACCAATAGCATATCGTCATCAGCGTAACACAAAGGTCTCGGGAAGAACTTTCAGCGACTAAGTGAAGTCTCACCGAAGGTGGAGGTTTCAGTATGAAGTCCCAGTGATTAATGAATGTCTCCCCAACGGGGATATACTTGGTGTCTTCGCGGTGACAAAAAGACTTCGATATGAAGTCTTGGCGACTTGGAGAGTCTTGCCGATAGTAAAAGGTCTTCGGGATGACATGTTGAACTCGATGTGATGTCTTGGTGAAAGACAAATGTCTTGCCGACTGTCGAATGCTTCGGTGTAACTAAGAATTCTCGGTGTAACCTCTTGGCGAGTGGTAAAGTCTTGCCGACTATTGTTTGGTGCTCGGTATGACTTGAGACTCCGGTGTAACCTCCTGGAAAAAGCTATAAGTCTCGCCAATTGGTGAACACTTCAGAATAACATGAAGGCTCGGTGGGATGTCTTGGTGAGAGCGGTAAGTCTTGCCGACCGTATGACATTTCGATGTGGCTTTGAACATTGGTATGATGTCTCACCGAAGAGCGATAGTCTCGCCGATAGGAATGATGAGGTCGGTGCAACGTGTGAAATTGATATAACCTCTTACCGATGGGGACAACTCTTGGCGATAACGTGTAATCGGGTCTTGTGGCATCGAGGAGACACTTCTTGTGTCTCACCGACATGCGAACTCAGTTGAATGTTTCCTTGACCGTTTGACTATCCTATGTGGTGTCTCGTGGACCAATCAGAGGAAGCAAAATTCAAATGGTTGGCGGTTGGATTTTTGTAATAGTTGCGACGCTGGAGCTGAACTGTATGCAAGGAAAAATCAACACTTGAAAGGAAAATTTCTACGATGGGTAATGGCAGATAAGGATGAACAGAAGATAAAAATTAGAATGTGATAAGATTTAAGGGATCGATTCTGAGTTGAATATCATCAAATTGTTGAGAGCATTTCTGTAAGAGTTTGAACAGTGAATGAAGCTATTGTGAACTGATACCAGAGAGTTGTATCTTTGCATTGTATGTAATTGTTTGTTACTATAATACAAAGAGATTCAGCTTGGTGTGGTGGGTTTTTTCCCGAAAGGGTTTTCCCACGTAAATTTGTTGTTCATTGTCTTTGTGTATTATTACTGTTTCTATAAATCTTTCATGTGTGTCTTAATTGGATTGTAATTTGAAAATTAAAAGTACTGTTTGCATTCTTCCCTGTGGTTTTTGACATTAGGAAAGTTACTTCTGCACCTCTACTTTCCTTACAAGTGGTATCAGAGCCTGGCCAGTTGTGTTATCCTTGTGAGTGGGTTGGGTTTTTTGTGTCAATTCTTTTTTAGTGGGAGTTTGGTAGAGGTCTGATAATTTAATTACAGATTAAGATGGCTAGCACATCCAGAAAGATGAAAATAGAGAAATTCAATGGTAGCAATTTTGAGTTGTGGAAACTCAAAATGGAAGATCTATTAGTGGATCGTGATATGTGGCTTGTTGTGTCTGGAACGATGCCTCAAGGCATGAAGCAAGAGGATTGGGACCTTGCAAATAGAAAGTCTACGGGGTTGATAAGGCTCTGTTTGGCAGACTCTGTTCTTCTGAACGTTCATGAAGAAAAGACTACATCTTCCTTGTGGAAAAGACTGACATCTATTTATCAGGGCAAGTCCTTGGTGAACAAATTGTTCTTGAGGAAGAAGTTGTACTCTTTGAGAATGCAGGAGGGAGGATCTGTTGCTAATCACTTGAATGCTTTCAACATGTTGATTGCACAGTTAACATCTGTTGGTGTGAAGATTGAAGATGAAGATCATTGTATGCTCTTATTGTGTTCTTTTCCAGATTCTTGGGATCACCTGGTGATGGCTATTGGGAGTACGACCTCCACTTTCAAGATGGAAGATGTTGTTGCTTCTTTTTTGTCAGAAGAAATGAGAAGGAAATCTTCTGAGATGGCGAAGGAGGCTCTGGCTGTTAGAGGTAGATCGAAAGAAAAAGGAAAGAAGAAGGACAAGACATCTAGATCGAAATCAGAAGGGAGATCAAAGTCTCCTGGAAAGAATTCCAAGGTGAAGTGTTGGAATTGTGGGCAACCTGGTCATGTCTGAAAGGATTGCAAGGAGGAGAAAAAGAAGAAGAAGAAGACCTCTTCTAACAATGATTCTTCTCAGAGTGATGCAGACGCCTTCATTGCAGCCTTGGCTACGTGGGCATCTGATGATGTCTGGATGATTGATTATGGAGCATCTTTCCACATGAAATCTCATAGAGATTGGTTCACGAAGTATGAAAACTATGATGGTGGAAAGGTGTATTTGGCAAGTGATTCATCTTTGGAAATTGTTGGCCGTGGAAGAGTCAGAATTCAATTCCCTGATGGAAGAGTGAAGGGAATCAATGATGTGATGCATATACCAGGTCTGGCTCATAATTTACTTTTTGTAAGTAAGCTGAATGATATTGGAGTGCATGTCACATTCTCTGGAAATGGCTGCAAGATGACTAGAGGCTCTATGGTGCTATCAAGGGGTGCCCGTATTGGTACCTTGTATAAGCTGGATGCACAAGCTATTCAATGTAATAGTGTCTACGAAGTCACAGAAAGCTACTCATGGAGGAAAAGAGGGAAACATTCCTGATGGTGTAAACTCCATGGAGGTTAAACTTCTAGCAGAAAAGACAATGCTTTGGCATCATAGGCTAGGCCACATTGGTGAGAAAGGTTTTAAAAACCTTGAAAAATAAAAAACTGGTTGAGGGGCTTGAAGATTGTAACCTCGAATTCGATTTTTGTGAACATTGTATATATGGTAAACACATATGTTTCATTTTATTCCAGTCCTCACAAAAATTCGGTTTGCTTGATTATATACATTCTGATGTGTTTGGTCAGTGAATTTTCTTCTTTATCTAAATCAAGATACTATGTGTCGTTGATGATTATTCAAGAAGAGCATTTGTATATTTTCTGAGAAGTAAATCAAAAGTGTTCAGTCGGTTTAAGGAATTTAAAAACCTTGTTGAAAATCAGACTGGTAGTAAAATAAAATGTTTAAGGATTGACAATAGCGGTGAGTTTTGTTCAGATGAATTCGAAAGATACTGTAAAGATCATGGGATTAAAAGACATAAGACTACACCTTACACTCCACAGCAAAATGGAGTTGCTGAAAGGTTCAACAGGACAATAATGGAAAGAGCACGAAGTATGTTGAGCAGTGCTAGCTTGGAGGAGAAGTTCTGGGTTGAAGCAGTTTCTACAGCATGTTACTTGGTAAATCGTTCTCCTAACTCTGCTCTTGTTGAGAAGACGCCTTGGAAGCATGGTCTGGAAAGAAGCCCTCCCTAAGACATATTCGTGTCTTTGGTTGTGAGGCATATGCATATGTGTCATTTGAAAAAAGATCTAAGTTGGAAAACAAAGTTGTAAAGTGTATTTTTATTGGCTATAGTGCTGGCATAAAAGAATACAAGCTTTGGAATCCTGAGAATGAGAAGGTTTTGTACATTAGAAGCATTATCTTTCATGAGCTGAAGCCTTCTACACTGGATCCACAGTCAGAGAAGAAATCAGAAAATGAAAAGGATGTAGCAGATATTCCTCCGACACCAGATAAAGAGAAATTGAAAAATCAAAATGTATGTGATACTAAGGAAAGCTCAAGTAGCTCTGAAAGTTTTGAAGAAGATGAAGAATCACCTCAGCCTTAGCTTGTGAGGAGGTCAACTCGTGAAAGAAAGCAACCTGATAAGTATGGGTTTTCTTTGATAGAGTCTACTTGTGCCTATGCTTTAATTTCTAGCACTGATGAACCTAGGACTGTGAAAGAGGCATTAAAATGTCTTATTCAAACTCTTGGTTGGAAGCCATGAATGAAGAAATGGCATCATTAGAAAAGAATGATACCTAGATTTTGGTTCCATTGCCTAAAGGCAGAAAAGTTGTGGGCTACAAATGGATATTTAAAAGGAAAATTGGTTTGGAAGGCAGTGTAGAAAAATATAAAGCGAGGTTGGTTGCAAAAGGTTATTCCCAGTAGAGGGAATTGATTATGGAGAAATCTTTTCTCCTGTAGCTAAGCTGACATCTATTAGATTTCTTTTGTCACTTGCAGCAGTGTATGACTTAGAGATTGAATAGATGGATGTGAAGACAACGTTTCTTCATGGTGATCTTGAAGAAGAAATTTATATGTCAGCCAGAGCACTTTGTGGAAAAAAGAAAAGAAAGACTGGTTTGCAAGTTGAAGAAATCTACGTATGGGTTAAGCAGTCTCCTAGAATGTGGTACCAAAATTTGACACTTTTTTTGTCATTGGGATTTGTAAAGATCAAAATCTGATCATTGTGTATATTACAAAGTTGAAAGTGATCAAGTTCTTATTATTGCTCTCTATGTTGATGATATGTTGTTCATAGGCAATAGTAAGCTAATGATTTCTGATCTTAAGTCCCAGTTGTTTACAAAGTTCAAAATGAAAGATCTTGGTGCAACAAGGTATATTCTAGGAATGGAAATAACCGGGGAGAGGAAAAAAGAAAACTTTGGCTCCGGTCAGTAAGTATATCAAGGCTGTTCTAGAGATTTTGCATGGCCGATTGCAAGCAGCTAGTTGTTTCAGTTTGCAAGGAACGAAGCTATCTGTTGAAGACTGTCCAAAATCTCCTACTAAGATGGAGGAAATGACCAGTGTACCTTATGCTAGTGCAGTTGGAAGCCTTATATATCCAATGGTCTGTACAAGGCCAAACATTGCCCAAGCAATGGGAGTACTTAGTCGGTTTATGGCTAATCTTGGACGGACACATTGGGATGTTGTGAAGAGAGTGGTTAGATATCTGAAGGGCACTTCAGACTATGCTTTGTGTTACCATGGGAACTTGGTTGAATCACAGAGGACTCTCGGTATTCAAGGTTATGTGGATTCGATTGGGTGGGGACATTGTGACAGAGATCCACCGGTGGATATATTTTCATGATGAATGGTGAGTGCGAGTTTGGATGAGCAAGCGGTAGGCTGTAGTCGCTTTGTCCACTATAGAGGTAGAATACATGGCAGCTACACATGCATGTAAAGAAGCAATCTGGTTAAAACGTCTGTGTTCTAACATTGGTTTTGATGTAGGAAAAATTACTATTTATTGTGACAGTCAGAGTGCTATATGTTTGGCAAAAAATCCTACTTTCCATGCCAGGACGAAACATATAGATGTATAATATCACTTTGTACGAGATATGGTGGAGGATGGGAAGGTCTCTTTGGAGAAAGTGGATACTCTGAAGAATGTTGTAGATGCATTGACGAAGCCTGTGAGCATAGACAAGTACAGGTGGTGTGCCAGTTCGATGGGCCTCTTGGCCCATGAATTTTAGTAGTTTTATTATGCTCTGGAGGTGTCAATAAGATCTTCGTCAAGTGGGAGATTGTTGGAATAGGTGCCTCAATTCTTACTGGCATGTAACTCCTGAAAGGTAAAGTCGTTGTGACATTATTGATGTCTGGCCGACTAGCTATTCTAAATCCTTTTGAAATGTTCATATTGCCGAGACAATGCTGCTGTCTCACCGACTGGTGTTGTCGCCGTGACTTGTCAGTATTCGTTGTAACCTTTTTTCTGAGTGGAATGTCTCACCGACAGGGCTACATGCATTTGGTATCGGGTGTCTTTGGTGAGACTCCTAGCGACTGGAGTCATCGGAGTAACACAAGACTTCGGTATGAAGTCTTAGCGACTGAAGAGAGTCTCACCGATAGCATATGGTCATCGACGTAACACAAAGGTCTTGGGAAGAACTCTCAGCGACTAAGTAAAGTCTTGCCGAAGGTGGAGGTTTAAGTATGAAGTCCCAGTGATTGATGAATGTCTCGCCGACGGGGATATACTTGGTATCTTCACGGTGACAAAAAGACTTCAGTATGAAGTCTTGGCAACTTGGAGAGTCTTGCCGATAGTAAAAGGTCTTTGGGATGACATGTTGAACTCAGTGTGATGTCTTGGCGAAAGATGAATGTCTTGCCGACTTTCGAATGCTTCGGTGTAACTAAGAATTCTTGGTGTAACCTCTTGGCGAGCGGTAAAGTCTTGCCGACTATTGTTTGGCACTCGGTATGACTTGAGACTCTGGTGTAACCTCCTGGCGAAAGTGATAAGTCTCGCCAACTGGTGAACACTTCAGAATAACATGAAGGCTCAGTGGGATGTCTTGGCGAGAGCAATAAGTCTTCCCAATGGTATGACATTTCGATGTGGCTTTGAACATCGGTATGATGTCTCACCGAAGAGCGATAGTCTCACCGATAGGAATGATGAGGTTGGTGCAATTTGTGAAATTGATATAACCTCTTACCGATGGGGATGACTCTTGGCGATAACGTTTAATCAGGTCTTGTGGCATCGGGGAGACACTTCTTGTGTCTCACCGACATGCGAACTCAGTTGAATGTTTCCTTGACCGTTTGACTATCCTATGTGGTGTCTTGTGGACCAATCAGAGGAAGAAAAATTCAAATGGTTGGTAGTTGGATTTTTGTAATAGTTGCGATGCTGGAGCTAAACTGTATGCAAGGAAAAATCAACGCTCGAAAGGAAAAATTTTGTGATGGGTAATGGCAGATAAGGATGAACAGAAGATAAAAATCAGAATGTGATAAGATTTAAGGGATCGATTCTGAGTTGAATATCATCGGATTGTTGAGAGAATTTCTATAAGATTTTGAACAGTGAATGAAGCTACTGTGAACTAATACTAGAGAGTTGTATCTCTGCATTGTATGTAATTGTTTGTTACTGTAATACAAAGAGATTCAGCTTGGTGTGGTGGGTTTTTTCCCGAAAGGGTTTTCCCACGTAAATCTGTTGTTCATTGTCTTTGTGTATTATTACTGTTTCTGTAAATCTTTCATGTGTGTCTTAATTGGATTGTAATTTGAAAATTAAAAGTATTTTCTACATTCTTCCCTATGGTTTTTGACATTAGGAAAGTTACTTCCGCACCTCTACTTTCCTTACATGTATGTCTTTTACAGTTTCGTTTTATAGTTTTTTACATCTTTGCATTTTATGGGTTAATGTCTACTATTTGTTGTTGTCTGCATTTTATATGTTAAGGTCTATTCTTTGCTATCCTTGACTACTTCTATGGGTTAGTGTTTGTTTTTGAATTAAAGACTTAACATCGTAATTCATTAATGTTGATTTGTCTGCTAGCCATGATTAAGAATGAAAGTAATTGTTTCTATGCATGCATGCATGCTAGCTGCACTTCAATCTATTCAATGAAAATGAGAATTGTTCATATTATTTTCTATGGAAGTTTTAAGTTTGTTGAACAAAGTATTATTTGCGTTGTTTGTTCATTTTCTCGGGTTGTTTGTGTCTATTTGTGTTGTTTACTCATTTTCTCAGATTGTTTGAAGAGGGTGAAATATGTGCCTGTTGAGAGGGTTTGTGTCTATCGTGTTGGAAGCGAGAAATGAGGCATTTGTAAGTTCTATATGTTTTAGAGTTTCATTTTATAGTTTTTTACATCTTTGCATTTTGTGGGTTAATGTCTATTGTTTATTGTTCTCTACATTTTATGGGTTAATGCATGTTCTTCCCTATTTTTGAGTAGTTTTATGGTTTGGTCTTTGTTATTGAGATAAAGAATTAACACTATAATTCATTGGTGTTGACTTAAAGAGAAAATTAAATAAATTAAATTGATAGTTGCACTTGTCCATTTAACTCAACTCAAATTAACACACTATACTGATAACAATTTTTTTTAACTTATCAATAAAAATTTTGTACATACAATTTTGATTGCATATCTCAAAAGTAATTCACTTTATCCAACTAAATATTTTGTGTCATGTATGCTCTGCTCATTCATTTATATTCCTTTTTTTATCTACCCTATATCGCTACCAACAACTATGTGACATCTTTAATGTCATTTATTCCCTTAATTCTATCACGTGACTTTCTACATTTGATT
Source organism: Sequoia sempervirens (assembly GCA_007258455.2). Taxonomy (NCBI): domain Eukaryota; kingdom Viridiplantae; phylum Streptophyta; class Pinopsida; order Cupressales; family Cupressaceae; genus Sequoia; species Sequoia sempervirens. Next base: position 115,116,134 of record VDFB02000002.1, read on the forward strand.
TGTAACCTCTCCAAACCTATGGTGTGACCAATATGCCATCATTTGTCTCTTCTCTTGGTTGACTATCTTTTTAATGACATTGTCCTTCTATCTTTTGAAGGAAGATTGGCATTTTTTCCTGTTGCGCCCAATTCCTTCGCTTTATTAAATTTTCCTTAGGTAATTCTCTGTGCAGCCTATCTTTTTCCCTCTATTGTTTCAAAATTTTAAATGGTTCAATACAGGTGCTAGTACCAATAGAATATGAATGGTCTCCCTTTTCCAATTGAAATGACCCCCCTTGCTACTGGAAAATGACAAAACATAGGCTATTCAAAATACACAGTAATTGAATAATCATATTTTTCAAACGAGTTGACACCCAATATAATGCACTAGATAAAAATGAATGAAATCTATTATTTAATTTGTCAATGAAAATAGCTATCAAGTTGGTCCCATGTATTTTGTCTTCGAGAGATATTCACCCCAATCAGAAAATTTGAATCATGCATCCAATTGCCCCAACCATGGTTTTTTAATTTCGGTTTGATTTTATAATTCTAGAATGAATTGATAAATCCTTTTGGTCACCCATTCCATCATTGATCTTTCCTATTGTGTCTCTTCATTTTTTAGATGCTCCTACATCAATCAATATCCATGATTTACCATCAATGTTGACATCAACACTCCACCATTTTTAGTTTGCATTTGATAATTCAACTTCAAGCACCTTGTTCTCAAGAATACAAGCTACTTTTCCAATAAATTTGTCTATTAAATGAAAGTGAAAATTAAGTCTGCATAAGTGCAAAATGTCTCGATATAAAATCATTTCATCAATTCGTAATGTGGATTATTTGTGTCGTTTATTCATTTGCTCCCATTGTTTGATGAGGGTGAAATCTGAGCCTGTTGAAAGAGTTTGTGACTATTGTATTGGAAGCGAAAAATGAGGCGTTTGTAAGTTCCCATATCTTTTACAGTCTCGTTTTATAGTTTTTTACATCTTTGCATTTTATGGGTTAATGTCTATTGTTTGTTGTTCTCTGCATTTTGAGTGCTTTTATGGCTTAGTCTCTATTTGAGTTAAAGACTTAACACCATGATTCATTAATGTTGACTTCTTTGCTAGCCATGATTAAGAATGGAACTAATCTTTTCTTCGCACACATGCATGGCAGTTGCACTTCAATCTATTAAATGAAAATGAGAATTAGGTCTAAATAGGTGCAAAATGCCTCGGTATAAAATCAGTTCGTCGATTGCCAATGTTTTGTTCGTGTTGGAAATATTACATGGGTCTATAATGTTCTTTGATATACCAAGTGTTTCTTTCGACGTGTGTCATTCTAATGAAGAAATTTAGCATTTGCTAATGCCTAATTTTCATTGATTAATGGATTGTGGCGTCAAGTTTTAAGGCTGTCAAGAGGCACAAATTTGACCCTCATCAATCAATTTGTCAAAAAAGGACACATTTGAAAGTTCTTATATCTTTTACACTGTCATTTCATTTTTTTTTTATGTCCCTCTAATGGGTTAATCTTTGTTGTTCCTATAGACACAGATTTGATTCTCATCAAAAAAATTGTCAAAAAAGAACGTGTTTGAAAGTTCCTATATCTTTTACATTGAGCCATATTTTTGTCTCTGGTCAAAGTTGTTCTATGTGGGTCTCTTTGAATGTTTGAATGTTTGTTGAATGAGTCAGCCAGTTTAGTTGAAAAGAGACTGCTGAGGACCAGCAATGCCTAATTGGTCCCATGAATTTGTGTTCTTAGTCTGAGTGGAAGTGGCACTTTAGCCCAGCACAGCTGGGGGCACTGTTCTGTATGGAGTCATGGGTGGCCCCTCATTGCTTTGGGTCAGTTTCAGTTTGTTTAAAGTGATAATAGCCATGTTGAGCCAGTTTTTTTAAGGACCACGTATGTCACTGATTGCAGTGCTTGTACCACGTTGATAGTCGCAAGCTGTTTGGGAAGTGGGGTTGTTATTTGATGGTTTTCACTACTTTCTCTTTCTTTCATCCTGCCTCAGCCCAGCCAATCTGAATTCTCCCTCTCTTCAACCCTTTCTTCTGAAATGTTCTCTGTCCATTCTGTCCTTGGTCTGTCAATCTCGTCCACATTTGATTGGAATCAATATTTTCCCTCTTTAATGGTTCCTTTTTTCTATTGTCATTTCTTCTATCTAGATGCATTAAATCATCTTATTGGTAAATTTGCCTCAATTTTTTGCCAAATTTCTTAAGGGGGCATCATAATCCTGTTTCTGTAGGGGCAAGACCTAATTAAAAAAATTCTTAATTTTCCTTTAAGACAATGCTAAAAATCACAAAATTAATTACTTTAATTAATTATTCATGACATAAAAAAAAATTATTTATTTTATTTTCAAAAACTTGTCACAATTTCCTCTTTACTTTACTTTTTTATTCTCTATTTTCTTTTTTGGTTAACTCTTCAAATTCTTTATTTCCTTTTTCACTTGACTAACCCTTTTTTTCACTTGACTGTCTCTTTCTTTCAATTAACTCTTCCACTTTCCGTTGTTCTCTCCACACATCTCTTACATATTTTTATTCTCATTCACTTTTCTCTTCCATCCTTACATTTTCCATTTTTTGAATGAGCAACTTTCCTTTGCACGCTCTCTCATTCAATCTCATCGGTTGATCTTCTATTCAATCTCATCGATCTGGCTTGTGAACTCCGTCTATAAATTTGACATCCATCTCTTCACAACTACCACCACCATATTCAAACTTTCATTGTTATTATTGTCTTAAGTATACGTGCAAAATTTGTTGTTGTACATTATGTGGCTATTGGGAGGGTTTATAACTATCTTGTTGGTATGCATATTGTAACAAATGTGTTTGCATTGTTAGTCCCTACCTTATAGGCAGGAGACTAATGTCTTTGGCTGAATGTTTCCTAATAAAATAGTGCATCAAGAATTGTGCCAATAATATATATATATCACTATGCTGATGTTTTGGGGATTAATTTATTAAAAGCAAATTATTGATTTTTTTGTAATTTTCTCATTATTTGCTGGTATTTTGGTCTTGGTTTTGTCATTTTGTAATTTATTTAATTATTGTAATGAAATTTTCTATTGGAAATATTTCATGAGTTTTTTGGTGTAGTTGTGTCTTCGTACCCACTGTTTCTAGTGATGTGTGGCATTAAAGCAGTACATTTGCATTTACTATTTGCGAATTTTCATTTTGGTAGTGTGATCAGGTGAAAATCCTTCTTCCTGAATGTGCAACAACAACAAAGATGCAAGAAACAATGAAGAACACCTAACACCTCAAGATTGGGAAAAACGTTGAACTTGAACAAAGAAGATGGAATGAAACGATTATACCTTGTCAAGTTGTCCCTTGGTTGGCCCTTCGATCTTCGATGTTGTGTATACTCCTTGGATGGAAAGTGAGATGAAAATGAAAGATGGGATGCAAGATGAGTTTGAAAGTGTGATAATGGTGGATTCAAGTGCTATGATGAAGGCAAAATATGCAAATTGGCTAAATATGGTTTCAAATGACAAAATGGAAAGAGTTTGGTATCAAATGCATAAGGTCCCTAAATGCGAGAAAAGAGGGGGTATTTATAGAGGTTATTGTCAAGATTGAGCCACCATGGCCAAGATGAAGGGCTATGGTGAGTTGAGGACTCACAAGCCCTCACATCTTGACATGTGGAGGGTGAAGTGGCCAAGGATGTGATGAGGTGTAGGTGAGGTGGAAGAATGACATGTGATGTGGAAGGACATGTACCTTGAAAGTACATTGGGAGATGAGAATATTTCTTTAAAAGGAAAATTCTTGTTCCCAAATGGTTGGAAAGTGACATTAGAGGAATTTTAGTATTCCTCAAAAATATCCATGGGGAAGAAGAAAGTAGTTGGAAAAATAAATGTGAATTAAAAATTCACATGCTTGGAAGAATCCCATGGACAAGACAAGGTTCCAAAAAGGGAAGCACTTGTCCACATGTGACTTGATGTGACAAGTCAAAGATTCTAGAAGATGCATGGGAGAAGGGGATTCTAGGAGGAATAAATGTGAATTTTAAATTCACATGGGGAAGAGAGAAGTCTTGGATGAATAAAAAGGAATTAAAAATTCTTTGGGGGATGGGGAGAGTTGACCAAGATACAAATTAGACTTAACTAATCAGTAATTAGAAGATAATTAGAAGGTAATGAGGATTAGAAGCCAACTTGCAAAAGTTGGACGATGTGACACATCCTAATCAAGGATTAAGCATGTGCACATCCTTAATGAAGAGATTAGGAGATTGATTGAGATAAAGAAAAGGATGTGACATGTGAGTCATATTTATTTAAGTCATTTGATGAAAAAGAGAGTAAAGGGCTAAGGTATTTAATTATTAATTAAATACCTTAGGGATTTAGAAGAATTTAAGGATATTACTTAAATAATAGTGTTATTACTTAATTAATGTGAATAAGAGGATGTTTAGACGAAGAGGGATGTAAATTTGAACAAAATGTGAGTGTCCAAATTTCTAGGCATCTATGAATACAAGCTGCCTATTAA